>CADDXX010000584.1:465785-494261 GCA_902810485.1 Alauda arvensis
CTGTGCGTTGGGTTCACCCAGCTCTCAGCTTTTTTAATACTTTAAATGCCATTAAAATGCTCAATAAATCAAGGCAACAGTTCAAGAATCAGTGGTACTGACAATGCACTGTTAGCAGCSAGAAGTGGAACTTTTCTCTCTGATTAGCTCTTGCTGATATAAATCCATATTTCATCTTTTTACCAGTTTGCCAGTCTATTATAGYGTCAGCTTTTGATCAAACCTTGCAACTTGACTGTGTGCTGGATAGGTGAAAGTTTTTAAAGCTTTTAAGTTCTACACTGTTTCCATATGCTTTCCATATTTACATTTGAAAAGGTCGCTTTTTCAAAAGTGAAAAAATATCCTGTTTTTTTTTCCCTAAGAAAATATTGAGCAATTACTATGGACATAAAAAAAAATTCTTTTAACAGCAGTCCATGGGAAAACTGCAGTAATTGTCTAAAGAAACTATATTTCTCAGTTGTCAAGGACAAGCCATTCCATATCAGCCATTCAAATAAAACGAAGTGCAATAAATATCTTTGTTTGACAATAATATTTTATTGCTTTTCAACTCAGATATGAATTCAAAGSCTTATTTCTTTAATTTTTTGCCCCATTAAATTTCTGGAGTTCTACTACCATTTAGCAACTTTCAGCATTAGCTGAAATACAAATCTTCTATACCAAGGACTGATGCAGGCCTAAGTATGACAAAGCACTTCTTGTTCATATTTTTCAGAGGACAAAATCTAGGTCATCAACATTAATTTATTCATCCCTTATCTAAARTGCAAATGAGCACCTCTTAAAGCCTTTTGCTACAGAGCATGCATATGATTGATGCTTGCTTACAGACAACAAAACCAGCCTCAAACTGGACCTGATTTAGCCATGAGAGGGCAGCAGCTTCCAGCTACACCCCACACCAATCCCAACTAAAACCCCTGCACCATGAAGCACCAGAACGTGGAGATGGCTTTGAGTTACTTCAGTGCCACAAAAAAAACCTCATTAATGGTTTAAATTGGCAAGGTAAAACAACAGATCACACCTTCAGGAATTAAAATCTGCATTGCCATCATTCTCATTACTTTTTTGGGCAATCAAACTATCGAGGGGTCAGCCTGTTCCTCTAAACGTTTAGCAGTTGTATAGTGAACCTTTTTCATTCTACATTAAGGACARCCAAGAACTCCTCTTTTCTCTTGGATATAGTAATTTAATTGAACAACTTTGTTAACATTTTGGCATTTGTCCTAATTTTCTTYTGCAGTCTGACACACCAGAGACACTCATKTGRGTCCTCCATGATTTCTCTAATGCARACACAGTAACACAGATTCCAGCTGCACTGGAAAGCAGCTTTGTGAAAAGTCAGAAACTTTTCCCCATTAAGCAAAGACTACTTTTTTCAAAAATTCAAGTTATGGGTTTTACAGGTCTTAATCAGCCTTAAGATCCTCTCAGCCCAAGCTTAAACTTTAACATAAACCAGAGCTTTTTTTCTACTCTCCTGAACTAACTTTGATTCTACTTAAATTTCTGTCTCCAGTCAGAAACTGGCAACCTGAACAAAAATAGATTTTTAAATTTAAATGAAGCCCCATTTAAGAGACATCACTATATACATTAGAAATTTGGATCACTATTCAAGGCTGTTTCCATGCAAAGCAAAAAACATAGCTCAAGGCCAATTCTCTTTCAGTTTGCTACTTTTATGTAGAACTGCATTTAAAAACATGTTATCAGTGCCACCCTCATCTAGGCAAACAAATGTTCCCTAAACTTAAGACTAAAATATTGTTAATTAGTAACATATTGTTAATAGCACTTCCTTCTATTTGAGTCCCACAATTAAATCAGTTTGAGGGGTTTTATACTTGTTCACAGCTGAAAAATAGCACAGCTATTCTAATTTCTTCTGTTTGGTTGCAAGTTTTAAAGTCCAATTAAAAAAAAAGACTGCATCAAAGAGCCTTCTGAGTTCTCATTATGCAAGTTTGAATAATCAAATGAATGTCAGGGTGTGCAAGTCCCTGTCTGTAACTGCAAGTTCAAACTTGATCAAACTACTTATGATGAACATTTTGTGAAACAACACATTAACAAYTCCTAATTATATCTAATGAAAGGCTAAAAGCAGTGAGGAAATGTTCAACCTTGGCAAGTGGCAGCCAAGTTCATGGAAATTTTTCAAGATTTTGCAGAAACTTAGAAGCCACCAGCTACATATCTTGAAATTTGTGGGGGAAACACACTTTCTGAACTTGGTTTATCTTAAGCTCTGCTCTGCCATCCATCTGTACACACAAAATCCTTTATTTCCACCTCTTCAAAGTATCTCCTGTGATAGCATCTCCATACTTCCTATCAAATGTAACATTAAAAACCTTTTAAATTTCCCTGCTGGAGCTGCTTGTCTGTAAGGCAGCCTGGAAGCAACGTCCCCACACTTCTGTCAGACAGAGAAATTGCTATTGGCATGCCATTCAATATTGYCAATCATTCACACATCCTTTTAAAGCTTCATGAATAAGCACTAGAGCTCAATATTAYAACTGGGTGATAGCTAATTTCATGAGAAGAGAAGCTTTAAGCACCAAGTTAGATTTATGTGTCTTACTTTTAGATAATTCTTCTCTCTCTCTTCATTTAAAGCTGGTTTAAAGTTTAAAAAGCCCCCCAGAATATTTTAAAAAGAATTTAAAACAAAGTATTATTACAAGAATTTGTGAACAAAAAATGCATAAGAGAAGGTAATTTCAAGAACAGATTTTTAGGAGGAAAAAGAATTTTTATGATTGATGACACCTTTTTCCCTACTAGGACAGGCAAATTTTTAACACCCAAAAACGGTTTATGGCCATTTTTATTTATTGAGTTATTAATATACTCAATAAATATTAATAAATTTCATTTATTAATAACCATTCAAAGGCTAATAAAATAAACTTTCATCCATCTCTTCTGAGAAGTCATCCAGGCATTTCTTACAGAGGGCAACGAAGAATGTAATTATTTAATATAACTCAAGAAYGAAAGAAACTAATCAGGGTACAAATGTAAGTATTATTTACTAGGAAAAAAAAATTTATACCATACTTACCCTCTTGTTTCCTCCTCCTGTCCTTTCCCCCTCTGKATTTTAATCCACTGCTCCAGCTGCAGCATGGAGTTGGTTCTCTGCATGACGCGCTCGGACTCGGCGTTGTGGTGGGYGCCATCTGCAGCATCCGCCAGCACAACCCCCACGGATTTACCCTCGGATCCATTCACATGGACAGGCCTGAAGTGCCCACCTGGAATGGTGCTTATGGGCAAAGTCCTGTACTCGGATCCCAAAGGGTTGAGCTTCACACTGTTGATTTTTGTTAATGGCTTGTCCTGCCCGACTTTCTGGAACCCGTAYTTTTCGGCTTCCAAAGCTTTCTTCTCCTCGTTTTTGTTCACCTCTCTGTTCTTCTGGTTGTTGTGTGCCTCTGGCTTTATCAGCACCCGGTGGTTTGAAATATTATTTGCCTCTCGAGGCGATGTATTTTCAACAGTGAACTTCTCTATTCTGGAAAGGAACACATGACAAGCTGTAACACCAAAAAAGTGCTCCTTACAGATAGTAACAAAAAATTGGAAGTTATTTCAGTGAACCCCCGTCCATGTATTTTACAACAATATCTTTACTTTGAGAGAAAAGAATCAGGACATTTTCACAGTAATTAAGGACTGGTTGGGGTGTTTTCTTGCTGTTGTTTTGGTGTTCTTTTTRTTTTGTTTGGGGATTGGTGGTGGTGCTTGATTGGTTTGTTTTTTTGGTTGGTTGATTTTGGGTTTTTGTGGTTGTCAAGTGTGAGCATCGTTTTCTTCTACTCTTTTCCCTTTATTTGCTTTTTAAAAAAATTATAACATGAGGTAATTTTTTTTTWAATTCAACAGTCAATTAACCCCCTAGAAAAAAATATGCACAACAGGAAATAAAGTCAGAGTGTGATRTCCACCTCCTGGAGGGCTGAAAGTCCGAAGGGTAAAAATGTTCAGTGGCTCTCCAAGAGCTACAACTTCCAAATGTCAACAGCCTGAAATTCAGATGGTTTTCAAAGTCAGCTTGTGATTCACAWTACTGCTGAATTTAGCATATAATGAGCTCCTTTAAAGAAAGCAAGTGACTTTTTGTGGTCAGTGGTATCAATTGGTTTCTCTGGGATGTTATCACTTTGGCTGCCATACACTTTGTGGAAAATGACTGTGGCTTTCCTGATGTTCAGGGGGAAAATAGCTGCTGACTTAAGGAACTGTACCACAAAAATAATGCTATTTTTGGAATTGCTACTGCTTTACAGTATTTACACAAGCACTCCGTGCGTGCAGTTCTATTAGTGATCTTTTTTTTTTTAATTTCAAAATGTCAAGAGGCTCTGGCTCTATCTTTTGCCATACTGGGAAGACCTGAACTTCAATTCCARCCCAAAAAGTGACTTTTGGGTTTAGTTCACCAGAAAAAAAAAACAACAATCCCACCACCTTAAAATGTTCTGCTCTGCAATTTTTTGGTATGGGAGGAAAGAAGAGGAAGAGATGTAATTCCTTAAGATTACATCTCTGTATAAAACCAAACTAAGAACAACACTTTATTTTAAGATGACTTTGAATTAACTTTTCATTGTTTTGCATCTTTTCTTTTTTGCAAATGCATTGTTCATCTTTATAACTGTGTCCAGCTCAAATGTCTGTAAAAAGGCCATCACACACACAACTTACCAGGAGCACAAGAAGACTGACTACATACACAGCTCTAAGCATTATTGCTTATCCCAAAGTGAAAAAAAGCCATTTATTTTTTTTCCCCAAGACCTTAAATTGTTCCCAAGACCACACATTTGTGCCTAGGTTCCTTCTCAAGGTTATGGAAAAAAAAAAAGGATCACCTCCTCACTCCCACCTCACAACTGTACTACCCAGTCTTCTACCAGAAACCAAAGRAATTTCCCAACAGGAATGTGAATGAAAAACTCCATTTCCCACAATTATCAAGTTTAAAAAGGGTGTTAAGATTTCAGTTTTCAGCCAGCACTTTGGAGTTYACAAATGAATAAAAAGGCTGCCTTGCAAATAATCCTGAACGTGGGCATTAATACTTGCAGCCTCAACAGCACCACCCACCCCATTATATAATACAGAACCTTTTATAAACCTTTCTCAGGTGGTTTAGAGCAGAGGAAAAGGTGGCAAATCCACAGGGGAGAGGSAGAGTGGCATCTCCAGGACACTCATCATGCATGTGGCAAAGTCAAGCCTTGGCACTGTGTTCCATTCACACTCTCATAGTACTTTCCACTGCGTTTGAATTAAAAACCAGCAGCTCCCAAAATCACAGAATTGTTTTTCCATGCAGCCTCATGCTGGATCACTCACTGCTGTGGTTATACACAGCAGAGCCAAACATTTACATGCTACAATCTCTGGGATGGTGCAGAGGCTTGAAGGACTGACATTCCAACAGACTGCTGGGCTCTCTTCTCTTGGAGGAACCAAATCAGCCAGCTCTGTGTGAGCAAGGGATCCCTCTCCACACTGAAGGATCCATATGGGAAGAAAATTATCAGAAACACAAATCCATATGTATATTTGGCTCCATATTTATAGCTAGCTCTCAAAGACGTATTCCACAAAGCCTTGCAGGCTATTTGAGGACGAGATAGGGAGGAGAGGAACAGAATGAGCCTTGAACATGGGTCTTTCAGCATATGCTGAATKCAATTTATAGACTCCTGCAACCCAACAGGAATCATATGTACAATATGCAATATGTAATACAGGGAAAGTACTATTTTATGCTGGCTTATATAAAGAAATAATTCTGAAAGGGCTGGAGAGGGGGGAGCATGTCATTAATGATCAGATGGACATGAGGGCTGTGATTTAACAAAGCAAGGCAGAGGCATTTGAAAGGMAAAGCCACCTTTTCCAAGCACACTGACGTCAGTAAGCCCCCACTGTGGATGTCTCTATGCTAACAAGTGCTTTTCTGGCAGCCTGGCTTGTGCTGTTCAGGCAAAGTAACTGCACCAGGAGGGAAAAAAGCAATCTTTTCTTAGTACATGCTGCATCACTGAGAAGAAACAAAGGCTGCAGCACAAAAGCTGAAAGGTCAGAAAAATGACACTCAGCCTTGAGGGAGCAGAGAATCAGCATTTAGGGTAAAATGGCAAACYATCAGTGTGTTGGTGGACACTGCCATCTACAAACACAAGCAAGCACCCAGAGAGGGTGTCTGAGATCATATGTTGAGTCATAAGCCTCARCAGATCCTCACTGGCTGAAGTATTTGGTTTAATTATTTTAATAGGTCTCTTAGTACATTATTAAACTTGAATGCACTGTCTGGGTAAAATCAAAACTGTTTAGAAAGGAGTAATTACAATTAAGTCAATAGGGCCAAATACTGTTTGYCCTTCCCTGCAGCTAAACATCAGAAGGGAATAATTCTGCTGTTAATAGAGACCAGCTCTAAGAGAAACAGGTACATTTTTATTTTCTCACTTCAGCATCTCCTTTGTGGTTTACATGGCTAACTATGTGTGGAAAGTAAGAGTAGAAGAGTAGTTTATGAAAAGCTTGGCAACACCTCTCCCCTCCCACCAACTTAATGTTTTAAGTTAATTAATATTTAATGTTTTAAATATTCCTTTTATCGTCATCCTCTCCAAGGAACTCACATCTCAGAAGAACAGACACCAAAAATGTGCTAAAATAATTTACAGATTTGGTTTAGCAGACTGCTGGATTTGATTTCCAGAGTACCATAAGGAGTGAAGGATCTTGATTTCTAGGTTTAAAGAATTATACTGTAAAAAACTCTTGATTTATCACTGGGCWTTTTAAATTAACAGGCAATTAAATGTGTCCCAACATCAGTTTTACATGAATATTTAAGGAAGCAAGCTCTTAATTACTCATTTACTGTATTGCAAGTATTTASTCTGTTAGAAGAGTGTATTCAGTGCAATGCCAGAACCTCTGAAAAAACAGAACTCAGAAACAAAAGCACTGCCAAATTTGACTGAACCAAAACCATTCATGCTTAAGCTCCATMTATGCCAAATTTTAGGTTACTTAGAGATGAGGTAATAAGACACTTAATACTTAACAGATTTTTACAGGGAAGGAACAGTATTTCTTCTGCATAAGATCATATCCTGCTATGTTTCATTTTAAGAACTTAAGAAACAGCCAAAAGGTGGATTCTTTAGAAAACAGATGTCTGAAGGATTTTCTTCCTTATTATAGCAGATATAAAGGTCTTTGAGACTTGGTTTTGAAATCTATTTTTTCTGAAGTCATTATTTCAAGGCTACCAACAGAGTTTTCAAAGAGGTCACATCTACTTCTGTTTCACACTGAGGTTTCTTGCCTGAATCAAAACAACAAGAATGTGTTGTGTAAGTTGTTTTTCTGGCAATTGTTTGGCTGCTGGCAAGCCTGTTGTGCCTGTGATATCCAGGCAGATATTCACAGCAYTGCAAATATCAAATGAAGGTCATGTCACTGGTTCAGAAGAAGGTTCAGAATGACCCTCTTCAGTTTTATTCTTTTACAAAGTGTTTATACAACTGATATGTGATTTTTGTGTGGGTTTGATTTGGTTTAATAATTTCTCCATATGTAAATTACCATTGTATCTGCAATACAAACCCGATTTTTCAGGTAAAGTTTATTACTGCTAAACTTCTCTGGTACCTGTGTCCATGAGATTTTTATAACTTATTTCAACTCAAGAGTTTCTCAGCATTGCTGACACTTATTTAGCTCCAGGGTAGCAGGAACTAACAGAGTGGAGAATAGATCAAGTGACAGCAGCCATCAGCAATAACTCCTCTGCTGTCAATAACCAGGAGCTTTTAAACTTCCAGYTGATGAGGTTTCCATTACAGATGGCATGGAGCTGACCCAAGGGAGCACATTCTGAGGGAAAATGACTCTCACTGGAGAGACAGCAGCACACAGAGCTCAGTCCCTGGGAACACAAAGCTTCCRCTGATAATTTGCTTTTCATTGCCAGCACAGGGGCACAGGAAGATAAGGCTCCAGACCAGGTAAGCACAAATTTGATGACAGCTTAATGATGAACAAGAATGGGCTCCCCACAGGTTGCCCACAGGTCCAAGTGGTTAATTTAGCCACCAACTCCAGCTGTGAGTTTGAGGATTGTGACAGGTTTAAGCCAAAGGCTACCACCAGTTGAGCTGCTGCAGCTATTCAGTGAGGAGGGCAGGGAAGTCAAACATGCCTGCACACAGCATTTGTGTGCAGTATTTGTCACTGCACTTCTTCTGATGCCACTGGCTAAAGGGATAGTTCTTTTTTTTTCCCCTCTAGCTCCTGACAATCAATATTCAGAAACGAATTTAAGATTATTTTTGCTACCTCAAAATATTATCCAACACTGTGCAGTTWTTAAGGGGTCTTCAATATGAGGAGAAATCACTTCAGCCAATTCACATTCTATTTTAAGGCCCACTCTTTCATTAAATAAACTAAACAAGAGAAAGCAACACACTGTCCCACTGTTTTGTCAATCCACACTACCTTTTCACAGGCTCTGTTTGCACAAGTGCTGCATCTATCATGGCTTTCATCCACAACTCCATTTCCTTCCCTGTATCTGTGCAGAAATAATAGGTCCTCATGTTTGGATGAGCTGCCTGATTGGAAATGACATGGTCATTGCAATAAAAATGYAAGATTCTGCAAAAGAAGAGAGGCAAATATTGTTACTGCATATTCACTCTGATGCTTTGTTTAGTAAGGTTTCTGCAAATAATATGATCAGAAAAAAAAAATCAAAAGGAACAACACAGTGTTTCTTGGTCATTGCATTCATATTTTCAAAATAACTGCCAGTAATTTTTAATCAAATCTGCTTCTTCATTAATACATTAAACAAATAGCCTTCAAATGTCTTCAGTCTACTAAAAATTATATTGAGCATTCATTAATGTAGATTAATATCATTCTTATAAATAAGATTTYAKCACAGATTTTGGCAGTCTGAATGAYAGAGTAAGTTTTAATTTGTACTTACCATAGTAAATAAATGATGTCTTGGTTAGGAGACCAAACGAAGTGCCAAAAGGAGCTCACAAAACAACAATAAAAAAAGTCAGGACAAAATGCTTAGCCAAGTAATTTATATCATGATTTAAGATTGTCATGGAACACTCYAGGAGTGTGATTTAAGTGATAATAAATTCTGATTTTTATTTATGTGTAAAGATACTTTGTATCTAAACAACTAATGAACTTTCATTAGTGGGATAAGTTCAGCTGCAGATGCTGATTTATAATTCTAAAGCACCACACARGATTTAAGATCCACAAACTAAAAGAGAAAACATTACTACTAAGTGATACCCATCCATTTCCCCATCCTAGTAATTATGTCTACATTTAYRTCAGGCTAAGTACTTGAAACTTTTGCCACTCCATTATGYAAAAATCAGGCTCAGAAGCTGTTTGTCAATCCTTTTTTTTACCTGACAGCTCTGTAAAATGAGTTTCTGTGGCCAGGCTCTTGTGCTTTTCAGATCTAAAACCCCATGGAAAAGCAGATCCCCTCACCTTGAAGGCGAATTTGCGGTTGATGTGGTCCTCAGCAGACAGCACRGAGATCTGGAAACTGGGCAGAAGGATGCTCCCCAGAATTCCTTCTTCYTTCTCATCTGGGAATGCACACTTGGGTTAGAGGAACACCTCTGCACACACAGCACTTGCATGCAATATTTCATGCAGCTCTTTCAGCCACACAGGAGCACCAACAAGAGGTTCAGCTCAGAGGAGAATGCACTGAGAGCCAGAAACCTGCTCTGAAAAGCTGATGGAAGTCAAGCCTCTACTTCAGTGACAAGAACAAGAATATCTCCATACACTACACTTCTACTCAGTAAAAACACCTGGGCAACACAAGGAATTTAAAACCTTGCTCAAGAATGTTGGCCTTAGAGAAAATGTGCATGTTCTTCTGATCTCAGCCATACTGTGCACACATAATCCCCATTAAAATATTTAGTTATGAATTATAGTTGTAATTCCCACAAAGTTTACACTCAATTACATTCCATTTGTAAGAATGCACACATTTCAGACAATTTGTAAAAAAAACAAACCTCTCCCACAGAACAAACACCTTTTTCCCAGAACCTTGTTTTACATACAATTTTACATCAATAGATCATAATACAAAATTGACATTTTAAATGAGAGCCACAACCAGCTTTGAAATCAAATTACACCTTAATAAAGGAATAATTGGATGCAATTCATAAAGTCAGTCTTAATTGTATTTTATGTTCACAACTTCTATTCACAATCAGTATCTTGGAGACTGTCCCCTTCTCTTAGTTGGAGACAGCGCCCACAATAAATAATTGTATCTAGGAAATTGYAAGATTAAACTTATCTATGTATCTTGTATCTAGGAAATTTTAAGACTAAAACAGATATTGCAAWATTTCAATGAAAAATTAACACTGCTGTCATTAAAATACACTTGAACAACACAGCAGGGCTATTGCTTATGTGGGGACTTAAAAATCTTCTCCAGGTTCTCATTTACTCCCTAGATTTTGAAAAGCCAGAACCTTCATTTAAGTTATTTATATGGGGGGAAAGTTGTGCCCAGCCATTTTAGTATCACATGACAGATTAGAAGTAAAAATTATGCTTTTTGGGATTTGCAGAGCTGAGCAAAAATTCATTTTGATTAGAGGGCAGAAAAGAAGTGGAGTGGATTCACCTTCAGGAACTCAACAGTACCTTTAAATATGACTGAAACCATCCCACCTTCCCTTCAAATATTAACTCCTTGCTAGCCACACATAAAAATGTGCCCTGTCCTCAAACAGATGGCAAATATTGGGGTTTACTTTATTTGGGGGAAAAGTTCTCTTTCCCTAGATCATATTTGGACTAATGACTGAGCAAATCCCCTCACTAGAGCCACGTAACAGCATTAAGCATTTTTGTTCCACTCAACAGCTGCATGTCTGGAGGACTTTGCTCTTTGTTAAAGACATAACTGCTGCATTCCAGTTCCACATTTTTCAAATCTGTTTCCAATCACACTCACTTTTATCTCCATTTTATCTCCATGCTGTTCCTTGTGTGAACAGCACACAAGGAGAAGAGATCTTGTGTCCAGCTCTCACAGCTTTTATTTGTGCCAAAAACAACCTTCCAATATGGAAGTGGACACTGAAAAAGAGTGTTCTCCAAGCTGTGAGAAAACACYGTGAYRTSATTTTCCYCTTCATCTATAGATTTTACTTCAGCTYCTAACATTGTAACACAATTCTGGAAGTTTAGTAAGATTTACTGACCAAACCAAAGAAACCCAACAACCACAAACAGGGTCTGTGGTTTGAGCTGGGAGCAAGTGCATGACTCTCCCATTTCTTCARTATCTGAGACAGAATTAACAGAAATGTAAAAGGGTTTAGAGTCAAAGCTTTTTGTATTTTAGCAGCCACTTCTAATGCATCTTAGACTATCACTGCACACATTTAATTCCAGTTTAACAGTTTTAACTGCTTTCTAGTGAGTGATAGCTAAAAACTACATTTATCACRTAAACAATTTAGATTATTCTGCTTGTTTTTCAGATTGTTGGGCAGACTARCATGTAGAAAATAAAAAGATTATAGAGCTATTTATTTTACTTGTTGCTGGTTTTGCTTATTGTTTTTTTGCCTAATTTTGACAAACTTCCTGTGCAGTGCTTAAATTCAATTTTATCTGTTCTTAAGGCAGCTATAAWGGAGCACTCTCTTTACAACTTTTGGAAGAGGGAGCCTGAAGAGGTGTTTAAAAGCACAGAGTATATAATGACCACTTAGGTAATCACAGTGTAACTGTATCAGTCAGTTGATGCCTCCACATCCGGAATTTCAGCCTGATTTTGACTCAGTAGGTTTTATCCAAGTACCACTTGGGGTAGAGAAACAAAGCCTAACGATCAGATTTGAAAAATTCAGAACTGTTTTAACTAAAACAGTTGCCTACAGAGCTTTYACATTTCAGACCTGATTTGTCTTTGATTGGATCCATGCTGCACTTTCAGAGAACACCACTTTAAATTCACCAGGCTCTGCTTTCAGCATCACCAGCATCAGCACCAGTTCTGACAATTCCCTCCCAAACTGAACCCCTTTGCTGCCCTTCACCCACAGTTAAGGCTGCAGATGTTTACATTCTTCTATTCTGCCATGCTTTACAGTCCTCTTCACTCTCAGCCTCCTTTAAATTAAAATGGCTGTACACTTTATTTCAGGACTCTCTGTGTTTCCCTATGCCCGAGTCCCGGTTGTTTTTCTCCTCAGGAGCACTACAGTTCATAATCTGCAGTGGTGAAGGGATCCCTGACACACTTAACTCCACACCAGAATGACAAGCAGCTAATTTTTCCCATGTAAAGTAAGTCTGATCTAGCTACATGAGGTTACTGACAGATGCTTTTGTTGCAAATACAGCAGAGACTTCTGCTCATGTGGAATTGGACAAGGTTTCATTTTATAAGTATTCATGAACACTGATTAGAGTTCCCAAAGGCATATATATCCTCCTTATCATTCTAAAGGCAGAGTTCCAGCTCCCCTGCACTATATCCCTTCCCTATCCCCATTTCAGCTACTTAATGCACATAAAAATCAGATTTAACCTGACATACTTCATTTCTAGAAGCTGTGAGGGAACTACAGCCCAGAATTCAGTAGCAGAGGTGGCTGTGAATGGGGGTTTGCCCTCTGAGCACAGCCTGGCAGGCAGGAAGCAATTATGTGAAACTGGCAATTAAGAAAGAAAGAAAAAAAAAATAACAGTAGCAGGTCTGGATATTGACAGCTATACAACTATTTTAATCCACCAAGTTAAGCAGCAGCTTATTTCTTAAGATTTGAGTGGTATGTCAAAACTCATCTGCTCCCAGCAGAATCAGCAAATGAAGCCCTGAGGAGCTGAACTTACCTCTGTAATAGAAGAGACAGAGATCTGAGAGCACAAACCAGCGCTTCTTCCACAGCTTCATCCCAGTGCTGTCCTGCAGGAAGCACAGGGAGCACGTCAGAGCAGCCACACTGGCTCACAGCACACACCAGGCTGTGCTGGGAGCTCCTTTCCTTGGCTGGTTTGAGTATCTGACTTCTCATCCTGACCTGTCACTGCAAACACAGGCTGGGACCCAGAGAATCACGGAATTGTTCAGGTTGGAAAAAGCAGCTCACTGCCAAGTCCACTAAACCATGTCCCCAAGTGCCACATGAACACATCTCATTACACCCTCAGGGCTGGTGACCCAACCACCTCCCYGGGCTGCCAGTTCCAAGGCTTGACAACCCTTCTGGTGAAGAATTTTTTATCCCAATATCCAACCTAAACTTTGTGGCTATTCCCTTCTGTCTTGTCACTTGTCACCTGGGAAAAGAGACCAGCCTCACCATCTCACCACAATCTCCTCTTAGGTAGCTGTAGGGAGCCCCTTTTCTGAGCTTCCTTTTCTCCAGGCATGCTAGAAATTACAATCCACAGTTTAACTGATTAAAACAAAAAAAAAAACCCCTTTTTTCTCTCAAAGAGCAAGAKAACTTCAGGTACATCCTCCTTTGTTTTCTGAAGAAACTCTGTGTTGAACTTTGTCTCCTTCACTCATATATCTAGAGCAAATTGCTTTCCCAAATAAAGTTTATTCCTACAGCAATTTAATTTACTTTTATGCTTATAACCAATTTACACCACACAGCTCAGAATGAAAGACTGCCAACTACTACTGCAGTGTAAATAATCCAAAGCACTGCAGCACGCACATCCTGGTAGAATCAGATTTAATAAATATGTTAATCTGTTCCAAGAAGAAAGGTATTTGTGAATTAGCAAATAGGTTTTGTGACAATGAAGAAGAGGGATTCTGTAATGGAAAATTCTGGGGTGGGTTTGTTTTTGGGGTACTTCCCCAGCTCAAGGAAAGTCAGAATAATTTTTAGCCTCATATTTCAAGCTCTGCTTTTTGGGGGTGGGGAAAATGAGCTGAAAGAAGAAGAAAGGATAAACCAAGCATTAGCTAGGAAACATAATTCAGAAAAAGTATGTTCACTGTAAACACCTTCCAAAAAAAGGAGTTGGCTCTGGCCATAAAAATTAGCAGAAAAATGGCAGAAGAAGATCATTACGTGWGTTAAGACAGCACACCCTGAATGAAACAAAAATTGCCACTCTCTGTAATTACATAAATGTTATTTTACTATCASAAAGAAACCTGCACAAGCTTTCACTGCACACTGGTTGTGCTGTCATTCAGAGGGACTCTGGGCTCACTGGCACAGGAGAAACATGAACAGACTCGGGGGAACCCAGCAAACGGCCACAGAGATGACTGAGGAACTGGAGCATCCTCCACATGAAAACAGGCTGAGGGAGCTGGGACTGCTCAGTCTGGGCAGAGAGCAGCTTAGGACGCATCACTACAAATATCTGATTAAAGAACATAGAGCCAAACTTTTGCCAAGGACAAGAAAAGAAACACGAAATTCCACCTGAGCAGAGGTAGAACATTTTTTACTAGAAGAATGGTCAAACACCATCACAAGGTGCCAGAGAGGCTGTGGTGCAGCCTTCATCTGTGAGGATATTCAAAGCCCAGCTGGACAAAGTCCTGCCCAAGACTCTGAAGCACATGGTGTGATTCTGGGGGTGTCCTGTGCAGGGCCAGGAGCTGGACTCAATAATCCTGATGTTTCCATGATTCTATGCCATGGTTCTGTGACCCTGCTCCAGCTGAGCCTGCTGGATCAGGGGAGGTTGTGCTACATTATCATGGGGTCCCTTCCAACCAAGACAACTGTGAGATTCTGAGCCCCAGAAAACAGCAACAAAATCACCCTTGAGAGAATTTTTCACTCCCAGCATTGAACAAGGCCACAGGATTGTCTAAACCTGGGGAAATCTTCCCCTAAACAGACACTTCTAAATCTTACTGTCTGAGTAGTTTTAAAGAACTGACTCATCACCAGCACCCAGAAATGTGTACAGGTCATTCCAGTCTATCTGAGTAGGCACAGTAAATGACAATGTGGATCAAAATTACATACACACATTTGTCTCAGCTAAATTTAAATTATAATCTTAAGGGTTCTAGTTTGGATTTAAAAAATATATTCTTAATATGGCCTAATGGGTTTTGTTGTTCATTTTTTTCTTTTTTATACCAAGCTAATTCACTGTGAATTCCTGCAAACCAATGAAGTGCAAGTGTAATCTGGTATTGCAGAACAGCAAATGCACAGCAGGCTAGAACATTGTCCCAATACCAAAGAGCACATACTTCAGGTTAGTTTACACTCCATGGGAAAACCTAAAACCATCTCTGGTTTTAAGATGATTACCTTTGAATTAAGGAAACAGGCATACCTATGTGAAATATATGAAGAAATAGCTCCACTCACTATTTTTTATTGGAAACATTACTTTTAAAAGAAAGGAAAAGATATATAGCCTAACAAAAGAAACTTAAAACCTCCCAATATTCTGGGTCATGCACCTTTGTCCCATCATCTCAGCATGCCTGAAATTAAACCAGCTATCTACTACCAACATCTGCTTAGATTTTTTAGAGACAATCATATATATATATATATATATATATATATATATAATCTACCAATGTTCTTTACTTGTCTATGTCCTTATTTTTATCAGATTGATATCCAGCAAGGAGTTAATTAACTGAAGACCACAGTTTATAGCTTCATTCTGCTATTTCTATCACTGCATTTTATAGACGGGGTTGTCTTTTGTAGCACACACTAGAGGAAAAGAAGAAGTGGGTGAGGAGGGTGTGAGTACCTGTTTGTAGAGCCAGCCTCGTCTGACAACTGGTGCATTAGGATTTCTCTTTATGGAGTTCGACCTCTTCCCAAAATTATGAACCTTCTTTGAAGATCTTGATGTCTAAATGGAATTGAAGATGTTAAAGAAACCATGACATCAACAGCTGCAGAAAAAAATCAAAACACTTTTCTTTAAGATCTTTTTCTTATAYGTGCTCCTCTGGAGGACTGCAGAACACAAAGTCTGTATTTTTTTTAGACAAATAATTATTGTGATGGTTCTGCTGGTTCCAGCATTTCTTTCTTTTTTTCTGCAGAGAACATAAAGATAAATCGCAAGACAAGTACTAGATGATGTTATGGGGTTTTTTTAAACAAGAAAAAACCCAACCAAATACACATCTGACCTTCTTCTAAGGTAGGGAGAATGCCTACTGAGCTGTAGCTAGAGAAACTCACAGAAGTATCATTAATTATGAAAAACTACATGATCTGGGCAAGGAATTCCACTCTTTCCTGCTTCCACCACTAACAAATGAAAACTTGTTCAGATTTCAACAAGATATAATTCCCCCTTTCCTCACATAAACTAATTTTTCAGGATTTCTTTGTTCTGTGATCTCTTGGTTGGTTTGAATATTCATYATCTTCCTTACTTGCTCTAAAGTCTACTTGGAAACCTATCCATGAAACTCCAGAGCTCTTATCAGCTGTTGGTTATACTTTTTACAATTTTAAAATGATCACATATGATTAAGAGAAGTAAGAAAAAGAAAGCATTTTAGATTTTGTCCTTCTACTTGAATAACCAAAAGAAATTGGAAAAGGCACAAAGAAACCTGCAGTGCTTTGCCAATTCACACTTCATTCTTCTCAGCCTACATTTARAAAGTTTGTTCTGCAACTAAAGGAKCTGAACATTTACTTGTGTTTTRAATTCTGTGAGAGCTGGTGCCTCAGACACCACGAGATGTGGCAGAGAAGTAAAGTTCAGTTTTAAAATCTGCATCCATGTCTCTGCTTCAAATCCTCTGGATTGAGACAATATAATCCTGTCTCTGCTGCTGAGACTCCTCATGAGCTYATGCAGAATTCCTACAGCAGGAATGCTAAAGAAGCACCCAGGATTTGCTGCAAATGAGGCTGTGGGGTTTCTCTRTGGAAATTCTCCCAACAGAGCTAAGCTGGGTTTTACACACACTTCAGAGAGAATCCCACAGCAGGTCAAAAATCATAAACTGAGAACTTAATTTAAAATTATGTGCAGCTTTTGTCAACGATGCCATTAACTGAAGAATACAATAAAAAAGGAATAGTAACATTACAAGAACTGTGTGTGCTTGTCTAGAGTCTACAACACAAAATGTATTATGTATTTCTTTTTTGCAAGAATCATAAGGGAAGATAAAATCAGAGTGCTTTTAATTTCCCTTGGAGATACAGAAATTTGACTCAGTTCTGAAAAGCCAGACAGAGCAACTGAAAACTGAATTAAGAATAGAAGTAAAAAAACTTCCACATTTTCTTCTGAAAAATTCTATCAGTGCAAAATGTACAAAGATTTGTAGGAAGCCAAGAGAATTATGACAGCCAGCTGTGAAAAAGGAATAGCTAACAAAGAACATGYAAAAAACCAGTTCTAAAGTGAACTACATCTCTCTCTGTTAACCTGTCTGACTGCTGCATTGGCATATCACACAAAAGCTGTGCTAACTCTGATCAGAAATCATTTCTTCACTCACACCTACCCTAATATTAGKTATTAAAGGTTCAAAACCCCTCAAGAGTGCTCCAGAATTCCAATACTTTTAAGAATAGCTAATGCATTAAGGATGCTCCTGAAGACAACCAAGCACTTATGGCAAGTCTAACAAATTCAGGTAATTTAGACAGCTCTCTCTAAGGTAGGTCASATAAAAACCCATATTGACTCCAATTTCACTGAGCTAACAGCAGAGCTTTRATGGGTTACATCCTGCCAACTGTGAATACAAACTTCCTTCATTAAATGCAGCATCACAAGTGCTGTCTAATTTTAGATATTACAGAGAACACTTCAGATGACTTTTAATTACTTTGCCACACACTGCATAARGAGAATAACTTCACAACAAACTCTGAACCTTAAGACAATGAGTATTTTGGGATTTTGRAGCACTGCAGGTGTGTATACAAGCTAATTATGAGTTCTCAGACTTTACATCACCTCCTCTTGTTATGCCTGGGATCTCTGGCCATCCTGTGGTCTTTCATACATAATTAGTTATCTCAAACTGTGACAGGGGAAAAAAAATTAAATATGAAGGGTTCAAGTACTTTTTACCCCACAACACAAAAAAAAACTCCAAAAAACCAGGACATATTGACCAGCTCCAGCTTCAGGASAAGGCAAAGAGAAAGAGGATAATGAATGAATGATCCAACCAATAATCACTTGCTGGAAGGTGCAGAAGGTGACAGAGAAAGCAAACTTGAAGTCACACCTGGCACCACCTGAACCATTCTAAGGCACAGTCCCAGCAACTCAGATGCCTCCAAAATCAGATCCTGGGGGAAGAACCCTGCACAAMTTCAGCACTTGAGAAAGCAGCCAGGATGTCCAGCCAGTGATATTCMCTGTTTTCCAAAACTGAAAACACAAAACAGGGTTTTGAACTCTGGACAACAGAGCAGTCAGCATCTGGGGCTGTGCATTTCATCACCCTGCAAGTGGCTTTTCTCTCTGCTTAGCTGGTAGAAAAATCCAGGATTTATGTGAGGCTTCTTTCCCAGTTTCAGAACTAGCACAGAAGTCGTTAATTAACATTAAATTTATTGCAAGTAAATTGGAAAAACATAGGTTGAGAACCTTGCTAATAAGGGAATTTTCTGCATGTAAACTCAGACAATACAAATCTGTATCTGTTACTTTCAACCTCAGTTTAAAATGTGTTTCCAGACTTCAAGGCTYACATTATCTTCCAAACCACAGAACAACATGATGCTGCTTTCTGGATTTTGTGGGCAGTTTCAGTGCCTTCCAGTGCTGCAGTTTTCCATGAGCTGAGTGGGTTTCTGCCTCAGCATTTTAGCTTGGATCAGGAGGTTGTTTTTGAAGCAGATCTCCCAATCATTCACTCTTAGTGTGTGCTTTGCTTTGCATAACAAAGCAAACTGGATTCCATTTAGGCAGGACTAAAATGCAGGATGCATATTCACATATAGAAACAAACTGATTAATATTTATGGACTGCAATGGAGTCACCAGGAGCTCCCCAGCAGCTCTCCTGGGCTAACTCTCCACATTTTCTGTGAGAAAAGTGTTCACCTCATCCTGCTGATGATCAGGACTCCAATGAAGAGCAGCACATCTGAACTGTGGAGGGTGACTGGCTTTACACATTAAAAAGCAATTTATGACACACAATCCCTGTTTGTCTAGATAATGGTTTTAACAGCAGGAAGAAAAATAAGATTAAAAAAAAGGACAACCACAAAAACAATTTCTTAATTCTACAGAGAGATGAAAATAAATAGTTCTGTAGCAATCTGAAGCCTGTGGGTTTTCACAGCCAGGGGTCTGTGCTGGTGGCTTCATGTTTGGAAATACTCTTCAAGCTAACAGGAAATAAGCAGCACTTAACAGAGCTGTAATTTGTTATTTGGCCCCTCTCATGTATACAGTGGGAAAGGAAGATTAGAATTCAGACTTTTACTGGGCAGGAACTGATTTTTGCCTCAGCCTCTGGTCAGCAACAGCATTAGATTCCAGAGGGTCTTCCTGACACAAAATAGAAACTTCTCCAAGCTCCATTTCTATCTGGGATCAATTAACATTAATGCAAGGAAGAACTTTTTCCTGTACCCCTTAACTGTCTGAAACTTTACTTGTACCCCAAACTTTTTATCCTTGTAATCCTCATTATATTCCAATATCAGGTGTGATCACAAGCTCTCTCTGAAAACAAAAAACACCTAAAAAATATTGGTTGGGCAACCACATGAAGCATCCTTCTCCTCTGTCATTAATTATCTGTAACTTTCCTCACCAATATTTTATTCCTGCTTTATTTTGCTACAATACAGTTAGAAAAGTTAGAAATTTCAGGCTCTACTGTTTGAAGACATTGAGTAAACACACAGAAGAAAATCAGTTTTGCATCCAGGTAAAACCCATGGCCATTTCAATACAGTCATYTTTAGAAAGGATTCCACTCATTATCCTTGAATAATTACCAGGGAAGGCTGACTGGTATTAGCTGTGGTTCTACTTTGCCAGCATTCACCTCCCCAAATCCAATGCTTTTCAAATGGTGCTGCATTAATTCAGACAAATTCACATCTGAATACTGATGTGCAGTAATTACACACACAGCCACAATAATCATATGAATATTTTAAGTGCATTTAAATAACCAGAACAGCAGGAATGAAAAGCAGAACAGYCTATTTTTTCCAAAATATTATTTTCACAGGAAACTAAAGTGYCATTAATCAATGAAAGTAAAAGAAATCACAGTAACTGGGCCACAGAAATCTCCATTTCCTTCTCAGAGACTATGAAACAAACACTAGGCTAAAGGGCATTTTCAACTTTCTCTTTTGAAAGAGAAGTGTGAAAAATGTAAGACACATGCTCCTAAATTGTAATTAATTTTGTATTTAACCTGAGATTGCTTCCCAGAAAACGAATTCTGAGCGCTAGCTATGTAATTATTGCATTCTACATCACTGTTATGGCTCTAACAAGAAATTACCTTGGGTTTTTTGCTTGCTTGGTTGTTTTAGGGTTTGAACTTATTTTTTTACTGTTGTTCTTTGGGATTTTTCTAGTTTGTTGTATTTTAAACTGGTTTTCCTGCATGGACTTAAACATGATCATACAAAAGCTGAGATGGATTTTGTTCCTGCTCACAATACATCTGTGACCCTCTATTTTTCCCCCAGCAACATTAATAGATTAAGACACTTTTCTCATTAAATAACAGTTTTCTAACATAGGTCAAGGATTCTGCCTGTCTCATGAGATATTTAGAACCATAAAAAGTTTCCAAAATGCACTTAAAGGAACCTTGCAATGTCTCTTACCACACTGTAAAGTCAATTATTTCAATCCAAGTTTCTGACATTAAGGAATTTGCTCAGTTGGAACACATTCCAAAGTTTATTTTCCCCCTGGAGGCTGGATYAATCTGCTGAGAAAGCACTTCTCAGGGTTAACATTTTCAAGGACTAGCTAAAGCACAGGGTTTTCCCCCTTGTTCAGTTGTTATCTACTGGGTACAAGAGRTGACAGCTCTTGTCTGTCATCACTGATCAAAGCAGCTTGCTTGGTCTCCTAGAAAACTTGCTAAAAAATTAGGAAGTGCCTTAAAAGTGCACTTCTCTCTCAAGAAAGCTGAAAATAAAAAATTAAAATATCCCCCACCTCATACACACACAATAGGGTCATCAGCTTTATCCAATAAACCTAAAAGTTATTAAGAACATCTGGGCATCCACCTTAACCTCCTGAGAAGCTGGGGGAATGGAGAAGTAAAACACAAATTAAGCATGTGCAACTCATGAGATCTGAGATCCCTGATAAAAAATTACAGCTACAGTGATAATTTGTTTGAGACATTTCAAGTTTCCAAATTAAGCAYGGAAGGAGTGAAGCACCCTGAAAAATATATCAGCTTTATTTTTTTTTTAAACTGGAATACTAACACATAGCACTGCCTAGTACCTTGTGGAATAACTGAATTTATTTTAGCTCTAATTCATTTGGACATAAAGACTTACTCTGCCCACGGGGCTCATTGGATGAGCAGCATAATCTGATGCCAGATTATAGTTAGTTGCTTCACATATCATGCTCACAGGTCGCTCCTTCTTCTCTTCAGATGACATTGCTGCAACAGTCCTGAAAATAGAGTATGTMAGAGCACCAGAACATGCTGTGTGTGCAGGCTGCTAATAAAAAAAGCACCCCTAGATGTAGCCTTGTACAGCCTGTGTCCTACTTTTCCAATCTGAAAGCAATTCACACTTCAGTGCAGAGTTACCTGCACTGTGTTTTAAACTATTAGAGATGGATTTTAGGACGTTGCCTAAAAATAGGATTTCTCTATTAGCACAAGGTGTTGGTGGGAGGGAAAAAGGCAGGTRTGAGTGTGAGATGGCAGTGGGGAGAAATGCTCTGCAAAGGCTCCATCTGGCTTTGCCACACTTGGGTGAGAACAGGCTCACTGGTGAAATTTGGCCAGTTCTGATGGGTTTCACTGGAGCCACTGTGAAATGCTGCAGCAGTGGTGGTGAGGACACCCAGAACCCARACACCAATAAAATCCTGAGGTCAGGGATGATGAGCTCCATGCAGGCCTTCTTGTATTGTTGTGTGTTCTACAAAACTAATGCCAAGACAGCAAACCTGAGTTATTATCCCATGATTCAGAAACTGGCTAAGGAAATAACCAGTTGAGGAGAAAAGTATCAGGCAAAACATTATAAATTAACAGCTTGTGATTATCCCTCAGTGATTATAAAATTTATCCCTTTCTGGAAGTTTATTTGATTGTTATATAATACCCAGACCATTTACTAAAATTACAGAATAACTGAAGAGAAAATTAATACCGTGCATAAATGTGATGCATTTCTATCATATAAACCATAGCTCAAATTAGTTGTAGCTTAAAAATTAGTATAAAATATTTATCATTACTTTCAAGTAATTTAAACAAGTAAAACTACCTACTTGTTGATCTGACTTGGAAAAAATAAACATTGCCACTAGTAATCATTGAATCTTACTTATTATGGGCTTTAAAACCTGTGTTTTACAGAGTGAAACAGAAGGCACTTACTGCTCATTCACAACAAAAATGCAGTTGTCCTGTGATGGCTGTCCAGTCACTGGATGTTTGCAGGTCACTTTTCGTTCATTATGACTGTGAAAGAGAGAGAAAGGAAAGCATTAGGAAATAAGTTTTGGTTTTCCAGCTCAATTATGTAAATCCTGTGCATCAAATATATCAGTTCAGCGAAAAAAAATTAAGAGTATTTCATCATGGCATATAACAACACAGGTGTGCACACTCACAAATGCATATATATATATATACACATAAAGAAAAAGGATAACTAGTATTGAAGAATCTTCATTAATACTCTGAAAAGAGATGGAARACATTGGCACTGGGTTGGTAACCATTCTGAATTTTAGAAACAGTAGAAGTGTTTCCAGTTCACATATGAACACAGATAATTCACTTCAGCTATGACTTTATGTATTCATAAACAGGATTTCAGCTGGACAGGGACAAGTTGAACATGAGACATAAAACTGCTCTGTAAGGATAAAGCACTACTATAAAAGCAATTGTCTTCATCCTCAGGGCATGAAGATAAAGAGTTTAAAATTTCCAGTGAGGAAAGGCTGGGAAAGCTGGGCCTGTTTATCCTGGAGGAAGGATGACTGAGAGGGGATCTGATCAATGCATGCACACATCTGAGAGGTGGGTGCCGGGCTCTCCTCAGGGGTGCCCAGGGCAAGGGGCACAGACTGRAACACGGCCAGTCCCACTGAATGTGGGGARAAAGTTSTGTGRGAGTGACTGAGCACTGCAGCAACACTGCCCAGAGAGGCTGTGGGACCTYCTCTGGAGAGATTCAAAACCTGCCTGGCCACCASCCTGTGCCACCTGCTCTGGGTGACCCCAGGAGCTGCATCCACAGAGGGGWTGGCAGAAGGGCTGGACTGGATSATCTCCAGAGGCWCTTCATCCTTAACACCTACTTCTTTTACTGCCTATTTAAYCATCTGAACTTTCAAAACTATGAAGCAAAGCTCATCTCATAAGTGCCACGCTCTCCACCCTTCCTGCYTCATAAAAACAACCTGAATTTAACAAGACTATCTTAATATTCTCCACTTTTAAAATAAAATTCTTTGGATCGTAATGATTTGCAATTATAGAGCATCACTGATTAAAAGCTGCCTCCAGACAAAAGCCTGGTAAAAAAAATCCACACTACTTTCATGATGAATGAATGGATGAGCCTTCACGAACCTAGAGAGCAGGATTAGAAAGACAGCCCAATTCTCTGCACYTCCTCTACTGGGATTTTAGAAACCTACTAATGCCTAAATGGAGAGACCATGTTACAGAGCTTAACTGATGAGCTGGCAACTGCCAGTACTTTATCTTTGMACTAAATTGAGCAGATTTCTAAGTTTAGCCCCTGAAGAAGCTGTTGTTGCAGAAATGTATCCATTCCAATGAGGAGACAGGAAAGAGACACTGGAGGACAGCCTGTRCCATCCCTAATTGCCCTGGTCAGACAATGCCTCTCAAGGAAAGTGGTCCAGATTAAAGAGAATTCAGATTCTAAACATCCCTGAGGAAGCAAGCAGGTTTCTTTGGTTGGGTGTTGTTTCTTTTGTGAGTGTTCTTTTTCCTCCCTTCCAAACCCTTTTTTTTTTTTTTGCCTCTGACATCTCAGAAACTCTCACACCAAAGTGAAAAACAAACAAACAAACAAAAAAACCCCCAAACTATGGAGATGAGCTGGCCAAAATGCTTTGACAAAATGCTGCCTTCTTGTTGGCATTAAACCTTGACAGGTGACTGCCAGCTGACATCCATAAAGGTGGAAATAAGTGGGTCAGGACTTCTGCTCAGGGACCAGAAATACTCAGTCCACCCAAGAGGAGGCACATCCCGTGTTTTGTGTGAGTGCACCTCAGTGATGGTACAGGAGGAAGCCACTCAAAACCAGGAGGGAAAGAAGGGAGAGGGCAGAAAAGTGAGAGAGGAGAGCAGGGGAAGCAATGCTCAAGAATATTTTTGAGTCATGTATCAAGTCAGCATTCCAAGAACACCAAAAAAATCCCAAAAAACCCCAGAGTTTTCCTCACTAGCCACACAGATGCTGAGAAGTATAGGAGACAGCTGAGATTACATAAAAAAGGCAGAAAATGCATCAGAGACATGAACCATGCTTCTGTGGACTGTACAGTACTTACCTGTACAGTCCCTTCCTCCTAAAAGGGCAAGGCAAAAGGAAAAGAGGCTTTTCCTTCCCTTCAGCTCAGACACAAGTGAAATCTCCTGGGTGAACACTGCAAATTCAGCTTGTGCAGCCAAGAGTGATGACTGTAAATATGCCTAACTGGATGAATAGATTTTAAATACTTCCATTTAAAAACTTTTTTCATTACTCATCTCATTACTGCATTTTTGGCAGTAATTTAGCTGGTATTTTGACAAGGCTCCTCAAAATACTTGCGCAAGGTGTAGCAAAGCTTGGTAATTATTGTCACAACCCTCCCACATAACAGCAGGTTAAGGCATTTGTTTTAAACTCCACTTTGCAGAGTACAGAGAGTTTTATTCAAACCAAGCTACAGAGTTTGATATTCACAATCTTCAACACCCAATTTAGGCGGCTGCTCAGTTATCCATAAATTTCTAGGCACACACACTCTTAGAATTTCATTTATTATACTACACTAATCTATACATCATCAATAAATCTCAGGGGGAATAAAGCAAAAAACTATTTTTTTTCCTACTGAGAACACCGATTTCAACTTTATACCAAGTCCAAGGTGTAATTCAGAGTTCAACTCTGCATATTTATGCAACTGTCCTTTTATATGTGGTAAGAGAGTGATTCACTTTGACACAGCCAGCTATAAGTGTGGTACTTTTTACTTATGCAGAGATACAGCCTCTTCCTTCTCCTTCCAGCTTTTGCCATGTTTTGAGAACACAGGATAACTATACACTAAGTCTTCTGCACTTATACTGAAGGCCAAAACTCACCCTTTACTATTTTAGGATCCCTATTAATGGTATTCTAAACACTAGAGACAAAGACAGGAAAAAAAATTCCCTGTTTATTCCATTACTATTCATGAGCATATTCTCCAGACTTGGTGTGTGGCACAAACTATTCCTCATTAATATTTGCTACTGGAATGTGCTGGGCTCCAGAAATCCACAACAAAATGACATGAGAGAAGCATTTCAATGCAAAATACAGCATAGTTCTGGCATGTATCAAGATAATATTCTGTGCTTGATTCCAGTAGTGGTTTTATACCTGCCAGAAAAGAATCAAAACCAAACTAAACCAAACCAACAAAAAACAGGAAAACACACAACCCTAACCACACCAAAATAGCCTGACATGGGTGGAAAGTCCATTTTTAGTTATCTCAGTGCAAGGCAACTGATACCAAYCTAACAGCACCAACTTCACTTGACCCCTTTTCTCCAGCATTTTCACACTTCTCCATTCCAATCCCTTCCTCTGAAAACTGCAAGCTTTGGCATAAYTTATAAGGTAGCTTAGTTCTGGCACATGGACAAGCCCTCAGAGCAAAAGGATTTATCCTGTTCAGGTTAGAAATGACAGTAACCTTGGATTTGATTCATGTTATTTGCCTTCTTATCTATTCCCTTTCTCCTYTCCATCCTTTGAGACTCTTAATCTCTTTAGAAGGCAGGATTACTTTACTTATTTTCTAGACATGTCCAAAAAACCTTGTTGTGTAGTTTTAATCTATTCACTGAATGTACAGTCAACAGCAATCTTTTTTTTTTTTTTTTGGTTTAATGTGATCCAAGGACTACTGAATAAAAGAAGCCCTCAAATATATCAYTCAGAGATATTATTCTATTTGTAAGCAACTAAACACATCATTCCAGGTGCAGAGCTTGCCAACAGAAGTCCTACACAAGCAGGTTTCTTTGTTTTCATTCTATCTTGTGTTTTCAGGACTGCTGACCCAGAATGCTGTGTACCAATGTTTTGTTCTAACACACATCACARAAGTCAGCCAAATCGAAATTCTCATCAGTTTTGCTGTTTTGAAACTGCTGTCATCTTTGTCAGTGTACTGCACAGAAAATTAACTCAGATAACTGCAGCTGGAGTGCAAAAAGGAGATACTTAACTCCAGTTGTACAGGATGATGCACACAGCTAAAATGAAGGGTTAGACCATTCTTCCTCTGGAACAAAGCAGCTGGCTCAAAAGTGGCARCAAAGATCAAAGTACCAGGGTGGAAACAGTTGGTTTGGGGTCTCTCCATTGAATGATTTGGTTGATCTCTCTGTCCTCTTAAAAAAAAAAGAGCTGGGCCAGAACTTCCAAAGACACATCTGGTTTTCTCCCACTCAAATTAAAACTTGATGCCACTTCAAAGCTCCTCTCATGCCCTTTCTTTGTAGCCTTTATTTATGTGTTCCTCAGTGCTWAGGCCTTCTCATTTGCTTATTGTCAATGTGGCCATCAAAGCAAAGGCTGAACACAAACAAAATCACAAACCAGGGCACAACTTTTAAGAGCCCTCCACGTCTTTAATTTAGAAACACTGCTCCTTTTGACAGATGAGCACTGAAGAGCACATTTCAGAAGAATGCTACACCAAATATCTGCTTCCTCACATTTATTCTATGCCTTAAGATTCACAGACTGGCCATCTAATATCTGTTATGGATACACACAATCCCTATATATCACACTCAGATATATCCCTGTATAACACACTCAGAGATATTTCTTATGAGAAGCAGTTTTATGCATTTGTCATGACAAAATACTTCAAAAGATGACAAATAAGGTAAGAAGACCAAGATTACCAGAGCAATAAAGTCATTCTCTCTGCATTCATGCTGARTTTTTGCACTGATATTTAAAGGTAAGGTTCAACTGGAAACAAATATAAAAAGTCTAGGCCAGTTTGGCTTCTGTGAATCCCTTCATTCCTTACCTGGGCAGGAGGGTGTGAGGGGAAACAAATCAGCCATTTCTACCTTGTGTGCTTGCTTTGTAGCATAAGMATGCCTCATTTCTAACTGCAATAAATGCAGTTACCTAACGAAGAGTTGTCTGAACTTGGAAAAAATTTAAGTAAATGCAGTCCCTGCACAACTGCAAGCAAGGATGTGGTCTGYGGCTACACTGCCACTTCTATTTTACTAAATCTGTAATGCCACATTTTACAGTAAACAGCAAATGCAAGCACTTTTTTGCCAGTGCTACCATACCCTAGAATTACGAGCCCTTTTTTCAATTAAGGTTTTTTTTAAACAGCAAGTTTGGAAACGGGGCTGCAGGGCTCCAAAACATCTGAGTGTGGTAAGTGAACATCAGGGAGCCCCAGCAAAAGGAGGAGGGGGGGATAAAGAGAGAGCCAGCCCCAAAGTGCTGACAGACCTGTAACACATCCCATACGCTGCTGAGAACAAAGTGCTTCTGACCCTTGGTGTGTGCACACGCTTGGCAAGGTGCAGACAAAATTCTACTCSTTTTCTTGGCAGACAAAGCAGCACCTAAACTGCAGTTACTGCTGCCACCATTCTTCTGGGCTGCTCTGAGTTTATTTTTTCAGGCAAGCTGCCAGTCCTGGAGACTTTCCTTTTAAGTCCTCCTCAATTACAGTCGCAGCAGCTTTGGTATCTTTGCTGCTGCTGGAGTGAAAAGCATCTGGGCATTTCTAGACAACTGACTGTACTCCAGCTTTTCATTTATTTCTGTTTCCCAAGAGATTTAAGCACTGCTGCCCCAAAATTATAAACCTTCCTCTTCATGGGACCATTCTAAAGCCACGTTCATATTCCAGTGAAAATATCCATATGAAAACAACCTT
>CADDXX010000585.1:0-63063 GCA_902810485.1 Alauda arvensis
TTACACTTCAGTCTTGTGCTTTGCTGTGGGAACTTCTGGGTTCAATTGCTTGGGACAGTTAGTTGAAAATAACTTTTCTTCTGTAAGTAAATATAGGATACCTTTTCTCCTCATTATCACTTTCTCCTGCTCTGTCAGGGTCTTTATTATAACACAGCCTGTGTTTCCAGCCCATTTAGCAAGACTTGAGAGCATGTCTACTCCCATAAAATAAGGTCAGTGACTCCTTTTTCATTTCTTGGTATTGATACGCAGGCTTTAAGATTTTCTGGAATAAAGGAAGTAGGCTCTTCATCCTGAGAAGATTATCTTTGGAGGTATTCATAGGCAGCTTACTTTTCTACCATGTCAGTACCACAAGACTGATGTATCATTAATTTTGGACTCTTGTCAAAATCTAAGGTGGTATTCAGTGTGATGAATAGATAAACACACTAGACTGCAGACCAAAAGCTTTCAGATTATCTGTGAATGTCTGCTTTAATGTGCTTCAAGGACTGTGTGTTTTCTCTTTGTCTGTAGGGCGGTGATAGAAATGGTGACCATAAATATATATGTTGCCTATGCTTTCTGTTCTTGTGTCTCACTCATGCCAAAGCACTTTGGAGCCCTGGGTGATAAAGTGCAACCTTTCAGAAGATCAAATGTCATAAGGAAAAATACCTCGAGAACCTCAGAAAACACAAACGTCATTTCGGTGAAAGCATGTATCCCATAGAGATTCTTGAAATTATGCAGAGGTGGAATCTTTTTTAGTCGGAGTCCTCCTAAACATGACACCTCAGACATAGGTGTACTATTTTTAATATTAATTTTTTAGTGAGGCACAGGTTTCTCTCCTTCCCTCTCAAATAAGTGCAGCTTTTCAGCCTTGTCCTGCAACTCTTACTGCAAACAAGCCTATCAATCTCCCCTTTTAACTCTCCCTTTTATATAAGCTCTCCACACAGCATGAAGATGTTCTAAGCTGTTGTAACTATGAATATCATGCTAACAGTGTATCTATTCTCAGCAACACACCTTTTAAAACTCTTTTCAATTCTCATCTTCAATGAATGTAGTTTTATCAAGAGCATCAGTAAGATGCACTTTCTACCCAAAATGATTTTGCTCTATACTAGTCCTATTTCAAATTACATATTTTTTATTTGCATCTACAGCTGGGACATACATTCCTTTAAGGAGTACAAGCATTCCTTCACGTTTAGCCTGTTTACCCTTCTAGTATCTGTAGTTCTTGTACTGAAGATTCCAGAATACTTCTATCAACAGAATGGCTTCTGTATTAGCATCTGCCTTAAAAGTTTTAAATGCACCATTTAATTTCTGGTAGTTGATCCAAATTGTGTCACAGCTGTCTCTGCCCCCTTACAGAGCACTACCTTCACACTGTGCTATCCACAGCCAAATACAATGATGGTGAAATGATGGTGAAATGATGGCTTGAAACTTTTGAAGTGGCAAAATCTATTGCAGCTTGTTTCATTTTCCAGTATATGTGACATTTTCTTAATTCATGCTGGTCTTAAGCATTTACTCCATCTACTATTCTTGTTTTTCTCTACATTTTCCATGATTCCCAGCTCTCAGCATTATGGATTCTCATACACATTTATTCTATTATCACAAATAACCTCCATATGCTTGGTTCTGAACTGAGTCACCTCTTTTCCTTGGAAAATTAACTCAGTCTCTTGTAGCAGTTTCTAAGTGGTTTTGTTCCATCTATAATCCAATCTCTTATCAGAGTCCAATGAAAAAACTGCAATACTGACTGTTCAGCTTCTTCTTTACGAGGTTTATTTAAGTATGCTCACACTCTTTTTCGAATCCTTTGAAAATATTTCATATTTGCATAGCATATGACGCATCCTTTTCACTTCTGAAGAACATTTTCATACTCAATAGCTGACTTAGGTGCCAGCAAACTCAATTTGGAAAAACAAAAGCTTTTGAATTGCATTTACTGTAGCAAGTGATTCCTAGCAGCCAATGTTTACAGCCTAAAAATTTTGTGTATTTCTGTCAGTTAGCATATTTCTAGACACTTTCAGTTCAGGCTCCTGCAGTTATCACAAAAATGCTGGGTAGTTGGACCATTTCCAGTGACATCTCATCACCTCTGACAGTTCAGCACCCTCCTGTACAGAACCTCTGGGCCCTCTTTCACAGCTTTGCCAACTACTGGGTGTCCGGGTGTCCCTGCTCATGGCAGGGGGTTGGAACTAGATGGTCTTTAAGGTTCCTTCCAACCAAAACCATTCTATAATTCTATGATACATGTATTTGGCAGTTTAAGAGTTTGTGGTACAGGATACACCTCCTTGGCAGCTTTATTAGGTTCCCTATAGAAAGGATCTTCTTCGATCTTTCCTAGAAAGCCATGAAGCCATAACACCTCTACTGGTATATGGCTATTTTTTACATYTTGTAACTTGTTAGCAGTAGTCCRCAGCTGGTGTGATCTGTTTGGGGGSAGCTCTTAGAAGCTTCAAAAGTGTGCAGAATACGTCAGATCACTTCTTGTGACTACTTGGTAAGAGTGTGCCATGCTCTGTTCTGATGATAAAGCCAAGAGACAGTTGCAGTCCTTGAAAGATAAACTGGCCTGAGCTCCAACCACCATAGATCCCTCCTATCACTGCTGCGTCTTAAAAGAGTATTTAGGATATTTTTTCCTTTTTTTTTTTCCTTTTTGTTTGATTGCTAAAATTTCACTCAACAATGGGAGTAGATGAAAATTCCCCCAGCCCACGATTGTCCATGTTTGCAAGACTTTAAGCACAATGCAGAGCATACATGATGAACTCTCATAGTGACAGTGTTAGGTAACATCTTATATTTTGGATTATGAGCTGATGAGATATGACTCATCAGTTTATATCACTGACTATGATTTCACTACTACCTTCTGCTTCCCCAGCTGTTGTGTTCACTGCTAGCTGCTTACCTAGGACTGTAAGCTCTTTGGGGCATGAAGTACCGTCCAGGAGCTGATGTATCATGTCATAACAATCTGTGTCACAAGTTACCCTGTCTGCTAATGAAGCAGAAAATAAGTGGTTGTATTAGTACTTAACATTGTGTGCTAGATGTCCTCAAAACCTAAATTTGCTTTCAATATTTACTGAGGGACCTTTCTCCTGAAAACATGTTTTAGTATCACCTTGGATCTTGCAGAGAGTAAGACCCGGATCTAACAAAGTCCCTCAGAGGTTCCAAACTGCACCTGTAACTGTGAAGTGGAAGGACCCAAAAGCCCAGCATACCTCGAAACAAAGATGGGAGGATCTTAAGGAACTCAGAGGATCCCAAATCAATTCATTTTATTGGGGTGTAACACTGCATAACAGAAAAGATTTCAAGTGCATTTTTGTAAGGACCACTTTGAAAAGTCAGATTTCAAAGTCAGGATTTCAAAATAGCACAAGAATTTCTATAATACATCCTTAAGTGCACTTTTCCAAATAGACAGGCTACATTTCCATTTTCCTTTCATCTTTCCTGGACTTTGAACTACTTTCCCTCTCCACTAACTTTTCCTTATCCAGATATATTTTTAAAAATTTTCAGGGGATTTCTTTGGTCCATACTTCAGAAAATTTACGCTTCCTTTTTTTCTAAAATTTTCTTTTTTTTTTTTGGTCTGATTTATGGCTCTTTTGCTACTGCCACCTCTTGTAAGTATCCATAAGGTACAATAACCTTCTATGCCTTGAGGCTTTTAAGAGTTCTATTTAAATAACTTTCTGGCAATTGACTTTGTCACTACAAGTTTGGGAATTTAAAAGATGCACTTTCCAGTCAGAACAGCAAAATTGGGTATGACCAGCTGAAGCTCTTAGAAGTCTAAAACTGGTCTCATTAACTGATCACTCAATATACAATCAAACTTTCCAGAGCATATTTCAATTCAAATTTCAGACACAATAAAGGTTCATTTTAGGCTTATCAAACTGAAGCATACCCTGCTAGGATCATATTCTGCATGCAAGGAAATTGCCTACTGAAATTCTCTTCAGTCCATGTTGCACATATCTACAAGGTCATCAGTAATATATAAAAAAATAAATTATGTATAATATGCTCAATAGCTGCAAAATTCATATTCCTGTAATATTTTGCTACTAACAGTGGCACTAGAGAGATTTAACCTAGAAACCTGATATAAACTAAATTTAAGTCAATAACTAATTGGTGAAAATTAGGATAAAATTTGATTAATAGTTTATTCCATATTTACAGGTCATATATCACTGATACTTTTAATGTCTAGTATTAGCTATGAAAACATCTGATACTAGCTAATGATGGAGAAAAAAATGCCTTAAACAGATTAATGATCTGATCCATTGTGTTTAATCTCATATGCCCATGTCCTCTGATATAAATTGTGGCACTCTTCTGAGTCTTGTTAAAAGGAGACATTAATGCTTAGTCTTATAATGACAGAGTTATAATGATATGTTTTTAGTGGGCAAAATCTTGTTGCTATCTAGCATTTTACAGAACATTGTGAAAGAGTAAAAGTATTGCAAGAATTACAGGTTTTGTTTTTTTTTTGGTTAAAATTGTAACACTGTCTTAGAATGACAATCTGCCTTCCTTACTTCCATCTGGAGTTTCCCTTGAATAAATATTCCTTTCTTCTCAAATTTGTGAACTAAATTATTCAATGATATTGCTTTGTGATGTTAAACAGCTGTTGTGTTTCACCCCTAAAAGCACATTTCATTGATGGTTGAAGCAATACTTTCATTTAAGCTTTATTTTTAAAAATGTCCTCTGTACCTTGAGCTAAATGCAATAAATGCATGCTAGAAAATTCTATATATTTTATCACCTGTGATGAAAGCAAGATCTTTGCAAATGACAGATTTCATTAATCCCACAGATGCCACTGAAAAGGTTCTTAATATAACAATGTTCTGGAAAAGCATAAACCAATTCAACAGACATTTTGTGGACATTCCATGGACATTTTCCAGGGGTAGTCCATAGAATAAAGGAGCAATATCTGTGCATTAAAGCAAAGAATAGAATGGCGGTGATGGTTAATGAAGTTATATTGAATGGTGTGGGACCTGGGCATGATGTACATGGTACGGAATAAGASGTGGGATGTGCYGGTTTTGGCTGGGCTAGGGCTAATTTTCTTCATRGTGACTGGCATGGGGCTGCACTTTGGATTTGTGCTGAACACAGGGCTGACAATGCAGAGATGTTTTTTGTTGTTGCTGAGCAGTRCTTGCGCAGAGCCAAGGCCTTTGCTGCTTTTTRTTCTGCCACACTGGRTAGGGGACTGGAGGTGCATGGGAGGCTGGGAGAAAACACAGCTGGGACGGGTGACCCAAACTGACCAAAGGGATATTCCACTCCATATGAACTCATTCTCAGTGTATCAAGTCAGGGAAAGGAGGAGGAAGGGGAATGTTTGGATTGATGGTGTTTCTCTTCCCAAGTCACCTTTACCTGTGATAGGGCCCTGCTCTCCTGATGGGGCCCTGCTCTCCTGGAGATGACTGAGCACCTGCCTGCCCATGGGAAGCAGTTAATTAATTCCTTGTTCTGCTTTTCTTGTGTGCACAGCTTCTGCTTTCCCTATTAAACTGCATTTATGAACCAATGAGTTCTCCAGCTTTTACCCTCCTAATTTTCTCCCCWGTCCTGCTGGTGAGGGAGTGAGTGRGCAGCTGAATTGGACTTGGTGACTGSCTACCCACATAGAAKATGARGGAAAAGCTACGGATGTTGTMAATCTGGACTTTAGTAAAGCCTCTGACAGCATTCCAATAGCATTCTTACAGGAAAACTGGATGCTCAGGGCTTGGAAAGGTGCACTCTTCACTGGGTAAAAAATGGCTGGATGGTCAGCCCCTGAGAATAGTCATGAATGGAGCTGAATAGCCCAATTAACAGCCTGTCCCTAGGCGGGTTCCCTAGGGCTCAGTATTTGGTCCAGTGCTGTTTAAGATCTTTGTCAGCAACATGGATGAGAGAAATGAAGTCAACCCTCAGTTTGCAGATGACACTAATTTGGGTGGGAGTGTCAATCTGCTGGAGGGCAGGAAATCTCTGCAGAGGGATCTGGACAGGCTGGATTGATGGGCTAAGACCAATTGTATGAGGTTCAATATGTATGAGTGCCAAGTCCTACACCTTAGTCACAACAAACCCAGGAAATGTTACAGGTTGGGGGCCCAGTGTCTGGAGAGCTGCCTGATAAAAAAGGATTGGCCAGCAGTGGGCCCAGGTGGCCTAAAAGGCAAATGACCCATATCAGAAACATCAGAGAGGCTGCCCAGGGAAGCAGTGGAGTCACCATCCCTGGAGGTATTCAAAAGATACATAGATTGTCATGGTTTACTGGTGGCCTTGGCAGTTAGCAACAGCACTTGATGATCTTAGAAGCCTTTGCCACACTCAGTGATTCTATGATCCCAGAGAAATAAAGAAGCTGTTTTTCTGGGAAAGCACCTACTTTTATATGTTGATGAGAAATTTCACAGGGGCATATTCTGCCTTCAGAGAGTCATACATAGATCAAATTGATTACAATGGAACTTTGGTTGCTTTTACTGGAGCAGCAGTATTGCAGAGACTTCTACAGAGATTCCAGCTAGATTTACCTTTAACACCAAAATCCCCATTTTACACTTGAATCAACAATTTTAGCTTCCATATCTGACAAAATCATCCAGAGAGAAACAAGATCTCCCATGAAGAGCGGGAGTCTGGCAGAATCTCCTAGAAAGAGTATCAGCTTGCCTTCCTTTACCCTTCCCCAGGCATCTGCTCCAGGCCACTCTCAAAGCCAGGATGCCATTTTTCTAACCTGATAGAAGCATTCCTAGTTTGGTATGCAATCAAGATTTTTTAAATTAGAATTATGTGTGAATGAAAACAGCCATCACAATTTTCTAATTTTTCTCATATTTATTATTCTTTATAATATACCAGCACTAAAGTCCTAGTATTTGATCTGTCTCCTTCTAAATACAATTACTTCATTTACAAGAAGGACAAAGTCAGCATTAAGATCTGTCCATATAAAACTTTCAGTCAGTGATAATATTACATAATCTAGCCTCCAAGTGATCCACTAAACCAGATACTTGATGACTCATGCTTTGGAAAAACCAGCTAGAGTAAAGTATGACTAATATGTTCTCCTGCTCACTGTGACCTGTTGTTTTGCTTGAATTGCTTGAACTTTAGGATTCACAATATCCTTTCCCATTTCTAACTTTTACAGCAGCATCATTTTTTGCCTGTCACTAGCTGCCATCTTTGGAGCTGAGCATCACCAGTGTGAGCAGGACCCCAAAATTGCTCAAGACAGGAAATGAAAGCCCCTTTAGTATCAAAACGGGAAGGGAAGGAAATGAAGTGGTCCACAGTTTTGCGTCTAGACACCATTACATTCCATTCAGGACACAGTGGATATAATGTACTATCTAGCAGGTGAGKAAAAGGAATAGAAATCAGATTTACTGTGTTCTCTGATGTCTCCAATAGCTCTGATGTAGAAGATACCAATGGGAAYTTTGTTAAGACTCTCTATGCTGWGGTCTATCCATTTGCATAGCAAYACTAGTGTTTGCAAACATCYCYKAAAAGTTCATATTTAAGCCCYGGGATTGCAACCTGAGGGCTATTATTAACTCTGACTGTTACTAAGACACATCACTGTGGTCCCCAAGCAGCTCCAAGCTGAATTCCCCTTCACATCCTAGTGAGTCTTTCTTTTCAACTTCTAATGACCCTGGAAGAGCCATGCATAATAAATACATGGTTCACAGACAGCTACTTAGCCTGCTGTCTAACAAATCTCTAATTTGTTATCTAGTAAATATAGTAACACTTAAAATACAGAGACTCAATCAATGAATCTCTTTCCCTGTCTCATGTACTCGGAATGCACAAAATGCAATTCACTGCTGCTATATATTACAGTATATATACAYGGACCATCTTTTAAAAAATGTACAAAGAGCACTAAAATACTGAAGGGAAACGTATGATTTGCTTTTTTTTTTCCTTGTATCCTGTGATTTCCTTTGGCTGCCTTCAAAAGGAAAAACTAGGGAGTCAGTTATCTGCGAAGGGAGTCAATTAATGGAAGGAAATGCCTGGGTCTACACCTGATTTCAGTGTGATACCCTTTATTTTATTAAAATTGGACCAGGCAAACCTGCTTCAGATTGGCACAATATTTACAATATGCTGCATATTGTAAATATTATAATTCTTCATGAGAGACACTGTGAGTTACAAGGTAAAGGGAGGAAGCTTCCAAAAGTAATCAAATGGGTTGATTTAAAGAGTATCCAGTCGCTATATGGAATTCAACAAAAATATTTGTTTCTATTCCTGAAAGAGTATTACAACACTCCAAGTATGTTTCATTTCAAGGACTGGACAAAACCACCTCCTGTGGTCTCTACTGACCTTTTCCATTCTGTGATCTGTATGGCAGCATCTTGAATTTCCAGTGACAGAATGAGAACTTGTGAGTCTAGAGTAAATTTTTATATGTAACTGGGAGACTGAAATTGAGAAATATGCATCTCGTAGGTGCTGACAACCCCTAATAATGAATTTATTCAGTAGGAATTGTGTAATTCTCTGCTTGTGGTAATGAAGGCATTGTGCACTACCTGACAAAACATTAAAGTTTGAAAATGCTGCCTTAAATGCATAGTAGAGATTTTTTTGATGTTTGATAATTTTTTTCTCACTATTTAGTGAGAAGTTCCACTGTCACGTGGAATCAATCATCTCCAGGGGTTTGGTTTTAGACAGCTCAGGAATTTCTGGTTTGGGGAGTACACTGAATATTTTTCAGAGTTTTAATCTGCATGGGTGGGTGATCCTTCCCCTCTGTTTTGTTTTAGTTTTGAAATAGAAAATGAGAAATCTTGTCAAAGCCTTTCTTTTGCCTGCCTTCATGTCAAATCCATGTAGAATTCTGCATTCTGGCTGTATTTTCATGGGCTGACCTGGATTTCATGAAATTAAAAAGATTTGTCAGCTTTCAGAAGAAGTGCAGCTGAGATATCAGTTTGTAMTTATATCTGAAATGTGGTTGTCAGTTGAGCTTACATTTCATTGAAACCATTATTCTCATCATTGTGTCTTTAAAKCAGTATGTTTTGCCAAAGAATGCTGCAAATGATCCATTTGAGACTAAAAAGCAAACCAAAACRCATTAAATGAAAAACCCAACCTAACTACCCAGGCTAATCAAACTCTTCCCTCTATTTTTGCTGTGACTCTCAAAATACTCAATAGTTTTCTGCAATGACACCAGCCACCCCTTCAGCACTCAGTTCTTCACCAAATCACTCAAAAAGGCTGAGTATTGGGAGTGAAAATGCAAATGGGAATAGTATTTGAAAACACCCAACAAACCAGGCATGCTTTTACGGTGTTGGGGTTTTGTGTTTTGGAATAAAGAATGGCCATAGAATTGAGCAACCAAGAAACCCTATGAAACATTTGATATGAATTCTCAGAGATATTTCTTTTTTGCAAAAGGACATAAATACTACTGATAATGARCAAAGTTCAGTTTCAAAATCCTGTAACTGTTCTGTTTTACTTCTATTTATGTTTGGGTTTTTKTAATCTCTTTAGAGAAGATAAAATCCCTGATGATTTTGTTATTAATAAATAATTAAATTACAAAAGCCTGATTGGCTAGAAATAGTTATGGAAACAAAGACATAGAGAGAGCTGATGTTGACTAAAATATTTYTAAAATTTTAAAGATAGACCACAAAATTTAGAGGTGGTAAGTAGAGGGAGTTTGTGTTTATTGTATGCTGTTAAAGAACAAACTTGCAACAGTTTTTCCAGGGTTTATGTAAGTGTATTTGAGCCAAATCCAGGTCCTTTTCTAATTGATAYAACCCAGAATTTCCATATTTGGAGAAGTTTATAATTTACCTTTAACAGGAAGTGAAGCTAAATAGGATTGTTGATTATCTGGACACAGCTATAAACAATGGAATGTTTTAATGCTGACAYGGTGAGATTAGAGAGCTATTACTGAAATCCCCATTTGAAAGTATTTTGTCCATGAATTGTGTGTGGTGGGAATCTCTATACCCTAGAGAAAACTAGTCAGAATTGAGCTAAACACACACACATATATGTTTAAAATAGAAACACTCACATATATATATAGACATATTTTATATATAGATATATAAGTTTTCTGATAGACAAGAGGAGGCCAAACTAGAATGCAAATATAACTTTTGGCACAGAGATCATGTCAACCCAAACAGACCAAAATTAGCTGATGATTTTCCAAGTATAGATTTACATATAAAAAGAACTAAGCAGTTTAATTCTATATTTGCTGACTAAAGAACAAGTTATCCCAGAGGAAAGAGAAATTCTTGAGCATGGCTATTGTCCAAAGTATTATAATTAGGAGAAACTAAATGAGATTTTACTTTGGTCATGCAAAAGGATCTATTTTTCCTTTTGGCTTTCATGTGATGAGTAGGTTGAAAATTGTGTATCCAGTCAAAATATTGAGGATCCACTAACAGGATTTAGAGTGGGAAAACAATGGTGTTTCTTGTTAGGAAATGTTTTTGGGGTTGACTTAATTTCTGGTTTGGGCAATAGGATTCTTCTGGCTAGTAAGTTTGATAGGAAGTTGTGTTTGACATCCTATCCTGTAGTTGCATGCTGCCACAAAATATACCTTTCTTCATCACAGGACATGTGATGCAAACTGAATGRTTTCTCTTATGCTTTGGTCAGATATATAACAGGGCATGGTGTTTTCAGTGTTCAGCCTCTTTTCCTTTTTGTGAAAGATAGTTTATAGGAAAAAGCCTAAAACCATAACCCAAACCCCCCAAAAATGTATTTCCCTTGCTTTAGACAAAAGCACAATTATGAGTGCAAGAAAGGGTCATATTCATTTTTCTTTGAAACAGCTTCRTATGGTTTCAGGCAAATCCCTCCCACAGTAGAATGGATTATGAAATTCTAAGCCAGGATTGATTTTTTGTGGACCAGCCTGGATTCTTCAGTACCCTTGAATCAAAAGGTTAAAACAGCAAATGACTTGTAAGAAGAAGGAGTAATTATGGATGTCCTACTTTATCCACACTAGACATTAATTGTAAATCCTCTCATTGATAACAAGTGCCTGATCTGACTGAAGTCTAGGAAAGAGCTGCCAAGGACTTCAGAAGTTATTAAATGARAATATGCTTGTAGCACATGGCAAGGAAAGAGTATACTTCAGATACAGGTTTTTATTAATTTGTGAAGATAATTAGCCTTCTTCCTTCCACGCCTGCAATGATAAAAATCAAAGGATTTAAATCGATCTTCCCCTGTCAGAAATSACATTTCTTCCATTCCTAATTACAGTTAGGAAACATGTTCTGCTATCCCCATCTTCCATCTCTGACTGACTRCATTTTCTTGTGGAAGTGTACTTTAGTGCGTTTCACCTTATTTTTTTGTTATTTAAGAAATGAGGCACCATCCACTTACAGACCTTACATGTAAGTGCTGTGAAGTCTTTGGCTGAAAACCCTGCTTAAATATAAAACGAGAAAACAAGCCTCCTTGGAATTGTCCCAGCAATATGTCAAAAGCAGAGGACAGCTGAGGAGAAGGGTGTTGTGTATGTGAAGGAGAAACTACAGTTTTGGCTTTTTTCCTCTGTGTTACTTACGCACACAAAAACACACGCAAAAACACTAGGGAGGGCTTCTCAGAGGAAGTGAGAGAATTTAGGTTTGCTATACCTCAGCAAAATCTAATGCTGTTTGGCCAAGTTGAAGTAATTTAAAARAGAAACAAAAAAATCCATGGCATACTCAATAAGCTCTTTTGTAGGTCCGCWCTAGAGCATAGGTAAAGTCAAGTCAAGGGAAAAATTGTTAGGCRGTAAACATGTGAATGCAAAGTGGCTGACACTGAGTTAYTTAAATARATATTTTAAAGTKTTTCYTTTTTCTCTTTAATACAAAGYTCACTCAGAAGGACTGTACATGTASAGAATTCTTCCTGACCTCAGTGTTACAAATAAACCAAATTATTTTACTGCAGACAATAATTAGACAGAGAATCATTAGTAAAATCCTGCTGTAAACTSTATGCTTGCTAGAGGAATAATCAAGGAGTCTCAACAGTGCTTTGCAGAATTGCTATTTCCTGTCCCTTTTGAATAAKCATTACCCATTTTCTTCATCCATCTAGCAGAAAGGTTCCCATGCACATACAGAATGGATGTTTACTAAAATCTGTCAAACCTCCATGCTCAGCTCGTGGGAAGTGCACATCTGCTTGCTGGATCTAAGGATGCTCRAGTGATGATGGGGTTCTTGACAAAGGGAAATAAAATAGTGATCTGCTTTGTCAAAGCATCCCATACATACAATGGTACAAGCAAGCAAGCACYGTCTTAATAAAAGAGTTAAGGAATGACCCAGCAAAAGGTTTCCCTTATTCCAGACTTTGAATACAAGTATGTAATTTTGGCTGTATCACACAATAAAAATACATTGATTTATGCARACTTTTACTTCCCAAGTCCCAAAACACTTTATGAGCTGTGCAACATATACAAGAACATTTTCACTTAAGACTAAATGCAGCAATTTCTGCAGTGGAGTTCTGCATCTGTTAATTAAGGTACATGTGTAGCCCAAATTTCATTTTACAATACCCTTGTGTGCCATCTCCATACCTCAGCCAGGGAACTAAAGCAATGAGGTTGCCATTAATCTCTCTAGGCTAAGGAACTCTCCCAGAGAGATTATGAAACTAGATTAAATCTATATAGAGAGCTCATGGGACAGCAAAGAGTAGACGCAGGTCAAACTCCTGTATTGAGGGATCACCCTTCCCCTGTCACAGAACCATAGAATGGTTTGAGTTTGATCTTTAAAGATCATCAAGTGCCAGCCCCCCTGCCATGGGCAGGGACACCTTCCACTAGACCAGGTTGCTCAAAGCCCCATCCAACCTGGCCTTGAACACTTCCAGGGGTGGGGCATCCACAGCTTCTCTGGGCAACCTGTGCCAGTGCCTCAGTACTGCTCACAGTAAAGATCTTCTTCTTAATAGCTAATCAAACCAGTCTTTTTTTCAGTTTGCAGACATGACCCTTTGTCCAATCATTTCCCCTGATCCTATCAGGATACYAAAAAAGGTGAGTGGTATTAAACTTGCAAACTACAACAAAGATTTTCTTTATCCTTCCAGGAGATAAGAGTGGCATTTGGCCTCTGAAAATGTTCATTGAGTAGGAGGTAGGGCTTTTCAAGCATCATAATTGATAGATTTGTAATTAGCAAGCTTTGCAGCAGGAAGAAAATCATTGCATGATGACTAGATTACAAACCCTGTTCTTTCATCCTGTTACTTGTGATTTTGCAATGGCTCTGATTGTAGCTTCTCTGACATTTGCATATCTTCCTAAGCATTTGAGGTGCATGCTGATTTCATGTTTTATCTCCTTTTGATGTGTTGCAGGTGCTTGTCAGTGACTACCAGAATTTCTATTAGTGTCAGCTTTTATTTTATTGAAATATTTGTGCAGAATAATATATCCCTAGAGCATAACAAGAGTCCATCTTAATCCAACTGTGTGGAAAGACTTACAGAAGGCACTGAATAGGAGAGAGGTGTTTTGGTCTGATCATTACAGGTAGATGGTAGGAAACTTTTTGTTGCTGCACGCAGTGCATGGGGGAGAATTTAGGAGTGGTTTCACATCCATTTGTATTCAGCAGGTTAACTATGCATATGATTGATGTGGCCTCCCCTTTTCCCTCAGTTGCTGGCTTTGCCTCATGATTAACACCAATCTAGTGTCTTGTCATGACTGAGGCAGCAAAGGGACTTCAGAGTGACAGATGCCCTCATGGCAAACACACTCAACAGCGACAGGAGCTAAAAGCCCAGTCTGCAAAAATGGGACATGTTGACAGCTGTGGAAAGGTATCATACTGTACCATGCACTATTAGGTTATTTGATCTTGTGCTTTGAAGAAAGATTTTGGGCCGGTGGCTTAGGACTGTTACTCCAACTCATTATTTGTCAGCTTCCTCYACTTCTGGAACCTGCCTTTCTTCACCAACACTGATGATAAGATCAAAATATGCAACCATTTGATGTATGAAGCTTTATTAATTCAGGTGTTTGTAGAAATTTAGGATCTTTCCATGATGATGATACTGGCAGAAAATGACTTGTGTAAGATTAGTTTCACATAGCTGTAAGTACAGCAGGCATCACCACTTATTTTTTAATGTCCCTTTTAGCCTGTATTCCATTTGTTCATTTTTATTTTAGGGCTTAGTTCAGATAGGCAAATCACTTAAACAAAATTCTGGCAGAATGACCCTTTTTGGGAGAGGGAAACAGTTCAGAGTGATGGAAAGTGGGCATTTATGTGATATAAAAAGGATCTGTGTAAAAGAAATTCTTCACTGTGATTGAAAAAAAAAAGATTAAGAAAAGTGTGCTCAAAAATTTGACTGCCCAGCTTATATCATTATAATAAGAAATGTTGCTAGCATAGTGCTCAGTTTAGAGGAGTCATGAAAGCATTCAAGTTCCATTTTTTCTAGCCTTTGACAAATAACATGGAAAAAAATATGAATTACTAACTCTCAGCACTGTGTTTTGTTGTTTTCCTCAGTCTAAAAAGGGTTTTAGGATATCAACAGGGCTGTGCTATCAAACAGGAATGACTGTCAGCCATCTCAAATTCTAGTTTGGGGGACAAACAGTAATAAATTACAGATGGATTTTTTTACTGTATTCAGTGGTCAATGATACGTGCTGCCATTGTATCTTTTTACTGTTCAGTATTTTTCGAAGCTGGGAGAAGGTTGCATTTCTATTTCTATGTGTGATGGCTAACTGCAAAGACACTGGTTTCACAGAGAGCTATAGCTGGAAAGTTGATGTGCCTTTTTTATTTATTTTTAATAGCAATTTATTTCAGTGACCACAGGGAAGACACATGCTTTATAAAGTCTCACATTATCTGATTATTATTTTTTAGATTAAAAATAAGCCATTCAGGATTTTGAAAGATTTTTCTTGAACTTCAATACCAAGTTACATTCAAATCAGCAGTTCAAATCAGCAATCACTTTTAAGAATATTAGCTTTTCTTTTTTTTATTTTTTATTGTACTTCCTGGCCACAATGGAGAGCGTATTTACTTATAATTATGCCATTTTTATTACTAACCAAGTAGATGACACTGAATATTCATATTTCCAATGTAAAACCAACCTCCGGAAATTATAAGTAATACTTAAATCTTTTTTATTTCAGTAGTGATAACAGATATATTAGAAATATGGCTTCTTTATAAGAAATGGCTAAATTTGCAAGTACAGGTTTATGTGTTTTTCCTGAAGAAACTCTCTGTGATATAAAAATAAACCCTTGCTTTTTTTTATGCTCTGCATTAATAACTGCACCTAGAAATAATACAGACAGTTSTGGTAGAATATACATCACACAAACTAATTTATAAACAAATCTAACTTTATATATGAGAATAATGACAAAAGGGAGGTCTTTTGCAAGATAACTCATTTTTATAGAGGAAATGGCTCAGCTGCACTTGACAGTTTTTTTGAAAACAAAAGAATTAGACTTTGACCAGCAGCTCAACAGGGATTTTTGGCATGGCTGGTTTATCATTTGCAAGGCCAACAACTCCCTCTGCCTCACATGCTGCACAAGGAACAGTAAATGAGTTGGGGAGAGCTTTTATTTGCARGAGGAAATGACAGTGCCAGGACCACTGAATTTTAAAAAAGATGAAGATAAAAAGTGTGTTTCTTTGCCCCTTCTTTAACRTGCTCATGTGCCAATATCACTTTAACAGATTAACAAAGTAGCRTTTGCAGAGATTGAACCTGCCTTTTACATGCTCACTGGTACATTTGCAACCACCCKCTCCTAGCATTCCCCCTCATTCCCRTGTAGAATTTAATCTCACTCAGATRCAGTAAATTAGATGGACAACTTATGCTGCARTCTCTCCCCAATGGGTATTGCCAGCAAGATTCASGGTATTACAATCTGTTGTCCTGCACCTCACAGGGAATCTTTGTGCCACAGAGATACTTTCACAGGCTGTGCTATTCATAGTGACTTAAGGTAACATTTTGGTCTTTCCTCTTCATTAGGTTGACMCATGCTCATCATTTCCTTGCCATTTTCCTTCTGACATTTCCCCTTCCATTTTGCTTCCCTGTAGGTACCTTCCTCTGGAGCTAATGACTTTTTGTAAATATTGCTGTCTTTATATTTTGATTTTAAAACGACATATATGAGGGTGTTCAAAGCTATATTCAGGGGGGAATTTGTAGCCTGTCTTCTTATTGTCAACCACAATAGAGTATTTCTCCAATAAGGTTTAACTTAGAAAAGTTGCCATTCACCTGAGTGGTTTGGACTCAGTCCTCTGAGGCAAAAAACCATCATAGTACCATTTAATGATGAACTTTGGGTACCAGATTTGAGTGTCTTCTTGAATACAACAGAAATGTTCATTGCAAAAACATATTTGATATTCAAAGGTGTGTGACCTTTGCTTTTGTAGTCAGATAAGACTCAGCTTCTTTTATTCCTGTCTAAGATTACAAAGGTAAGGAAATAAGAAGATAAGGTAAATGGCATATTTATGCCTATTTCCATCTCCCACAAGGAATCTGAGAAGTACTTAGAATGCAATTATTTAGTTCAGATTTTCTGTCCAGGAAAATGTTTCCACAAGCRTTTTACAGACTTACTGTAAATAACACAATCACACGCTTCAATCATAAACAAGCAAGGAGGAGCAGGAAAGAGAGAACTGAGGCATAAACAGAGATTTGAAGCCTGCTGCTGAATCTAGGARACAGCAGAATGCAGAGTGGTTGCTCCAGGTGACAGAGGAGAAACCAGGTCTACCAAGGATGACAAGKCTGGGTGAAAGAGGGAATGGAGGAGCTGGAAGTGTGAGACAGAAAAGAGGTGTGAACTCTGGTGCAGGAGCTTCTGGCAGCTCCATTTGGAAGGAGTTTTTGTGCTGGGGGAATTTTCACAGGTTATATTCTACTTTTTAATCACATCTTAAAGGAATATGTAAGACCACAATGTCTTTTTTCTTTTTTTTTTTTTGTTTGGACCTGGTTATGAAGGTGGGTCGTTTCATAGCAAAAAATAAAAAAGGTGTTTTGAGTACTCTCTAGTACCATGAACATGTTTCCTGTTACAGAGGAAGAAAACAAGGATCAGAGCACCACATCTGGACAAATAGAAAGAAATRTGTTCATCACTTTGTTAAGCCAAAGGATACTGAATGGTGGTGTTTAGGGAGCTCTTACTGTGGTTCTGGTRATGGAGATGGGTGAAGAATCCTTGTAGAACAAGATGGGAAAAATGGGTGGCTGTTTTCAGGTTTTCCCTTTAAGGGAAGTAGGAAGACCAGTTTAGGAAAGGGATAGATGTGCAGAAATACACAATGGCAGCTCCTGATGAAACTAGATACTTTCAAGAGGAGAGGAAAGCTGTTCTATTATTATGGCATATATATAGATACATACAAATAAAATCTATATTTCAAGTATTTACTAAACCCTTGTGGTCATTACATTGCCAGAGTTGGACATCAAATGCCATCGGCGTCTGTCCAAGAGTGATTCTTGTTTCAGACCCCAACTGGAGCACAACAGCCCACATTTGAGAGGAGAATAGCTGTATGCAACCTGCCCATGGTCCCAGACACATAACAAATCCTGAAGCAGGCCCAGAAAGAGTTAGGAGAACAAGAGTTTACTTGGACCCCAGTCTTACTGTTGTATCATAGGACAGATGAAATCCAGATCCTGGGAATATTTCTCTGTTACAGGTTTGTTTGTTTACACATGGCTATCATGATCAGCCCCCATGTAWGACATTTAGATGACTTTTGAAAGTATGTCCTCTCTCAGCTCAGAACCAGCAACCTACATGGATTTCCACATCCTTATAGGATTTCCTATGGCATGAGCCAGGTATTATTTACTGATCTCAGATCAAGACACTGAGAATTACAGACTTCCATCTTCTACACAACCCCAATAGTTTTCAACCTCTGAGCAGTCTGACTTAGTTCCTCTCTTTAGGGGTGTTTGTAAAGATTAAATAATTGCAACAAAGCTTTTTGTAGATAAAACTCCTTTGTAATAATTATATATAATTATCCTTTCTTATTTTGAGCAGAATGACTCTCTGTCTATAATCCTGCTAAATAGACCTGGTTARAGTAAGGAATATCTTGGCCCATTGTCAAGCTTTTGCCCAACTTAGGTAATATGCAAAAAAAAAAAAAAGTGTCAAACTGAATTTTGGTGACTATTACATGTAATGATTTTGAGATTCTTGTCATAATAAGCCTTCATAAAAATGTGAACTATTAAGATGTAAGTTTGGTATTTAAATGAACTCTTGAAAAGGCTCCAGATACTATATCCTGAAAACTTCATGAAAGCACGTTATAGGCTTCTGGACACAGTTGGCTTATATAGGCCATCATTCTTCCTTAGATGACAGCCTTTTCTATGTCTTCCTTGACTTTTTTATCCTTTAGTTTCCCATTTATCTGCCTGTCTCAGCTCTGTCATCTCTTGGCTACACCATAACTTTTTCCTACTGAATCCTTCAAAGCTGGAAGGCACTATATGGAATGAGAGTTACTGCTTACCCGTGTCTAGCTCTGTGATTGTCATTCTTCACTTTGCTTTCAGGGATGGAAATTCCAAGATTTGCCCTTGACTCTGAGGTTATTTGTTTTTTTCCTCTCACAGCTTTTCAGCCTGTTTCCATGCATAGAGCTTTCTCTGGAGYGCTGCCAGAAGTTATCTTTATCCCATCACCCCCCTGCTGTTGCCAAAACCCTTACTCATATGCCAATTGCAATTCAGTCGTTTACAATCTCTCTTAATTTCTCGTATGCTCGTTTTACAGAGTAATGCCAAGCTACTGTCAAAGAACATCCATTTCTAATCCATAAGCACCATCACTTCTGTCCCCATGATCTTAGAGCAACCCTCTTGCTGTCATTTAATAATGAGATTCTACACTGKCTAGAATGCAAGAATCAGATACAAGAGTTAAACAGGGGTAATGAAAGGATTTTGATCAGATACTAAATTAGTGGACTTTATGCCTTTATAATTAAAAGTTTCTTACCATATCCACAAGTCAGTTGTCAAAGTTACCAGGTCATAAYCAGCTTGAGTCAATACCTCCTTCTAGAAGCCATTTTTAATTTGAATGTATTTATCACAGTTTAAAACCACAACAAAAATATTTTCTAAGTTGAAGATATGTGTTAAAAATATCASTGCCTGATGCTGTGATCATCCCAGTGTCTGACACTACCTGCCACCTGGTGGAAAAGTTTCTTAGCTACATTTTTCTCTTGATTGAGTTGGYTAAAGGTTTCTGGGAGAATCCCTATTTTTTTAATGTGCAGTGCAACATTAAAAAGGAAGGCTAAATTTTTAAYGAGCTGAAAAAGGCTGGAACTAACTTGCTGAATTACCTTCCAGACATAGCAGTTGGGACCCCACAACAACACAGACTGGGAAATCTGCTGRAGATAACTCTGATGGTTACTCACAGTAGGCTTCATGGTGCCACTGCTACCCTGAAGCCTGGATTGTCTTAAAGCCGGCTTGAGCCTGTTTCCATAAGTCAGTCACTGCATTTTAGACTTGCTATGAATCTGTCTTGTGCTAATTTAAAACAGATTGTCCTGTGGCTGTTTGAATTGTGACAACAGTGGGTGTTATGTCCTTATTGATTTGAGCACTGTTGTTCACTCTGTGCTCTGTTCCATAAAATGGCAAGGATGGCAATGTGAGTGAATGCTCTTTTCTGTGTGTGGGGTATATTCTCTTCAGCACCTCCTTTGCAGTAAGAACCATGGTGAACAATTGCCACTGCTATGAAAGCTGCTGCGTAAAGATGAAGGTATATTGAGAGTGAAGGTCATGCTCCATCTTGAAAAGTTGACTTCAGGCCTTCAGGCAGATGAGGGGCTTAGAGATTTCAGGCTCCAGTTACTATGTTCCATTATGCCTAAAAAAAGATTTTGTAGCTGATTGTGAGCCATACAGATATGAGAGAGATACAGCTTGAGGCAAGGGCATTTTTAGTTTCTGGATTGCGGTAAGGACTTTTTTAGCAACAAGCTAAATATACAAATTCTGCATTTCATCCAGTAACTCCTGAAGGTAAAACATACAAGCTATTCTGAGAGTAGATTCAGAACCTCAGGATGGGCATTTCTCAAGTAAATACTGCCTACCTTTGGGATGCAAAACTATGCTTCATCTTGTCTTCTTTTATTTGACCTATTGCTTTCCTGATGGGAGTGTGGTACAGATTAARCAGCACAGATAGAAGGTGGCCCTGTTTCCACATCAGTGCAAACTCAGTTTTACCTCTAACCTACCTAAAATTAATGCTCACTTTTGGACTGGAAGGCCCTGAGATTTATTTTGCAAAGGAACTGCCTAAGYCATGATGAAAAGTATCTTCTTCTTGATCTCACCCTACTACTACTAGTAGCACTAATGACAGTGACAGTAATTACTACTACTACTAGAAGTTTCTTGGTTTTGTGTCTGAATCAGAAACCAGAAAACTTGGTACTTCCAGTTTGCTGAAGAATGCTCTTGTGCTGCCTGAACTTCAGGTATTTACACAAATAGGTGAATGAAGAACTGCTCACAGAGTAGCTCCAGATCGGTCCTAAATTTCATTGAATTCCAGAATTCACTTCAGATGAAAACATTGGCACTTCAAAGCATCTTGCCAGAGGCAGTAGTCAAGTTTGTAAGGATTAAAACAATTGATAGACCTAGGAATCTTTAAAAARATTTGTTTCCACTGAGACTTATGAATCCAAATTAAAATTATTCAGCTAAATCCCATGGAAGATCAAACCTGAAAGTGGTGGGAATTATGTGCTGAAGGGCAGAATTGGATCTTGATTTGATTTCGAGGCCAGAGGCATAACACGCYACCTCCCTCCTCAGATACTTTCTGAGGTGAAGAAATCCAAAGTCTGTCACAACACTGCAACCCATAAGATAAAAGCAAGGCTCTTTTTATATTGCACCCACGCTAATGTCAGTCAGGGAGCCTCTTGTGGAACAGCTCTATCATCCTACACTGAAAAGAGGTGCCAGGTAGCTGTACCTTGCTACAAAGAGTTCATTTTTTTCAGCAAGTTTCCTTGATTGTGAACAAATGGAAAACCTTCCTGACTTCCTGATTTGTCRCAACAATACTATGAGTAAAATAAAAGAAGTTTCCGCTTCGGCCTGTGAATGTTGAAATATTTGTAAGATTATTCATGTGACAAAGTAAAGCTCTCTACCTTGAATGTTCCTCAGCTGAGATCTATGTAATCTATACTTCATTTGAATTTTAATTTTTTTTGGGAAAAAAACAAGGAGAAAAGAAGCTTATATGAAAAAAAATTCCACAGCAAGTTTACAGTTTTACCTAGAACTGCCCTATCTTGGCTATCATTACAAATATCTATCAGCTAAAGGGATTAATTTTTTATCAGCAAAAAGGGATAAATATCTATGTGGGTAATCAGACTCACTGTGAGAAGTAAAATTTGCTTTCCAATTTCAGCTGGGTTCACTTAGTTTAAATTGGCCCTACAATTTAAATTCTGTTTTTATTGATGTTTAAAACTCTTATGAGGAARAACAAGGAAGAAGGAACACACAAATAAATTCATCCTGATGGAAGTTCCGTGCAGAGTTTTTGTTTTCTAATTGGTAAATCTGAGCCTCTCTTTGCTTATGTCTTTACTTAGCCTAACTTAGGAGGTGTCCCAAATTGCTCCTCTTTGTAGACAGTTTAAATTTATCATTTCCATACTGCATTTAAGGCTAAGTGCCTTACTTCCTTCTGTCCTCTTGAAATCAAATTCTTCAAAAGCTGGGATAATTTAGTGTTATTTTTTCATGTTAATTAGGGACTGAGGAAAGCACCTAATAGTGTAACATGGACATTTTTCTGTGGCTGCATACTGAGGTCTTGGGAGTGCAAGTTTACAGTGTTAGTCTTTCTGGAAGGACAGGTTTTTTCCCTGTCAGAAGAGCTGTGTGTACCATCACTGGCAATATCAAAAGCTCCAGGTAAACACAGGTTTCCCCCTTGTCTTTATCATGCTTCTGCAGGTACAAATTTACAGCAAGATTTTCACAGCAGTGTACCTTCTGTACACAAATGAAAAACTCTCCAGAAAATGAAATGAGGGAGATGCCTAGTGAAAATGGAAGTTTTCARAGGTATGTGCTAGCTTCCATTGACTTCTCAAAGTAGTTAACCTCTGCAGAAAGATTGGGTTGCTGCTTCATTTGCATTGAGTTATCTAAAATTCACCTGAACCTTTGAGACTTTACATAATAAAGGAAAAGAGGAGAGATGCAAGAAGCAGAAAAGCAGAGAACATGTCTTGCAACTATGATAAACAGGAAAGAGAAGTAAATAAATTTTAAAATTYCTTGGCATGTGGCTTCTCTACCTATTCTGGAAGCCAATAGCTGTGGAACCAGGCAGGTTATTAAGCTGTATTTAAGGTTGAAAAGGAGACATCAAAACAAAGCTGAATGTGACTTAGGTCTTTGTGTATGGGATGACAGAACTAAAGAAGGAAAAGATCACAGAAGAAAGAAGTGCTTGATCTTCAGGAATGATGGATGACAACAAAACAGAAAGAAGGACTTATACACTGAAGTCAATGGAACTATCTGCACTTTGAAAAAATTAAGCCAAGGAAGAGAGAAGCTCTTTCTGGGGGAAATTTGCAGATGTTGACCTCCTAAAGAAGAAGAAAGCAGACGGGACAAGAACAGAGAAAATTAAAACAGAGGAGACTGCAGAATTGAAGACAAGTTCAAAGTTAATTTTTATTAGAACTGCTTTGGCATTTAATTTTCATATCAGTGAATGTCAACCATGTTTGCTAGTGCTGAATTTCACCTACTGCCATGAAGCCAYTTCTTTTGTGGGACACAACTACTTGGAAAAAATGTGTTTGCTGCATTGTGTAAATGCTAACACAGCAAGGTAACAACAATAGAGGCTACTGCAGTATAGATKTTAATGCATTTATATTTTTTAGGGTGCCATATGATTATTTCCATCTCAAGACAGCCTTGTGCCATATATTAATATTTGGTCTCATTCTTGTTCCATTCCTTTCAGCACCWGGGCCAATGAAACTGATCCAGCATGTCAGACAGAAGGATCCTTCACTTCACAACCATTCATTTTGTTTAATTTCACTTAAGTGATTTCTAATCCGCTTCAAGACTGTGCTCCTTACCCCGTGGAGATTTATTCTCTCTGAGAGTTCCTTATGAAGAAGTATTAAAGTAAGTTATGTCCACTGAGTCACCTTTATGTACTGTTTCATTAACTTTYTCAAGGAATCTGAACAGGTCAGAGATGCATTTTTTTTTTAAGAACTTATGATCCTATTCTCCAAATACTGTTCTACTCTTTCCTTAATTAAGACTCTACCATTTCCTCATTTCCAATTTGCACCTTAGGTGACGTAGTTTATGTTCCAATATATTCACAGGTAGGATTTCCAAATATTTAAACCAAGCTCTGTGATTTGCTTTCATTTCCTGACCCAAAGATATKACATAATTTATATACTTAAAAATGTAAAGAATCTAATTTCACAGCTGGAAAATTCCATTTTAACAGGAATTCTTGGCTTGACCAATTTTTCCACTAAGAATCACTGTATTCACTGGAGAAACATGACCTCCGATTCAYAAACCAACAGATTCATAGAAAGGTGATGTGGAGGAGATTTCTGAGCTCACATTCCTACTTGAAACAGGGACAGTGTCCCTATGACTAGGTGTGGCACACTCTGTGACTTTGCCTAGTAGAGTCCTAAAGCCCTCCACGGATGGACATTTCACAGCCTTTGTGGGTAACTTTTTCCAATTCTGTACTACTCCCAAGTAATTTCTTCTTTTAAACTAATACCTGATCTGAACCTGTTAAGCAACAGTGTGTGGCCGTTATTCCATTATATTTTGTTTTGCCATCTTTCACTTGCAGAAAGAGTCTGGGTCAATCTTCTCTGAAACTCCCCTCCATGCAGTTCTTGACAGGTGTTAGACTCACTTATTTCACTCTATTTTCTAGACTAAACAAGACCAGGTATTGTTGCCTATGGACCAGCCATACGCTCTTGGCTGCTGTTGAACCTCACAACCTCTCTCCACATTACTTTTTGAGTTGGATCGAGTACTGATCTCTGTGAAATCTCCTCAGTGCTGGGGAGAGAATGATAGTTTAYTTTGATCTGGTCACTGTACTTTTCAATGTGCAATATTTCCATTTTCTGGTGAAAACACATTCAGTGGCTCATAYTCCACTTTGGAGACCATTGCACCCACCTTTTCAGTGGGGCCATTACTCACTCACACTCTTGCCATCTTGTCCAGATGCTTAGGATTACTCTGCCATATGTGTAGAACTTTCCACCTTTTCTTGCTGAATCTAATAATATCTTTGTTATATTATTCCTCAAGATTGTCTAGGCCACTCTGGCTAGAAGCACTAACATTTGCTTTCAGCCTCTCTCCAAGTTTATAGTGACCTGAAAATATGCTAAAGGTACACTAGATAGTTGTCAAGGTCTTTGACAAAGGTGTTGAACTGTATGGGACTTAGTACTGAACTGTGGGATGCTCTGCTCATTGCTGTCAGCCAGCTGCACAGTGATCTCCATTCTTTGACTCTGGTGATCCAGTCAATTTTTTCCTCACCTTCCAGACTATTCATCAACCTGTATTTCCTTAGCTTCCAAATTAAATGCAGTAGGAAGTAATAGGAGAGAAAGCTTTCTATTTGCATGCATGAAAGAAAAATGAGATTATAACAAGATAGTTCCCTCGCATCATTTCCTATAAGCCTCAATAGCTTACATTTCTTTTTGTTATACTATCTCAAGAAACAGTTAACTACATTCCCCAGTTTAATACCTTGGATATTGTCAAGATAAATCTCCTTTTTCATTTTTTTTCTTTTGGGCATCAGATTCTGGCCACCACAGATTTTGGGCTCTTCTCACGTACTATCTCCTGTGGGATGATTTATGAAAATGTCTCAGCAAACAACAAGACTAATGCAGCACATATTCCTACGAATTTGTGCCCAACAACTCTCAAGTACTGCAGAATATAGAGTTTCAGTTCCCCACAGAGTCCTTGGTGTCATCTCACCCTGATCAAAACTCCCTTCCCCTTCCACTGCTGGGGCAGGAAGCAGATGCTGTTTGTAGATGGGTGTCCTCACTGGACCTATAACAGACATTCACTGAAGTCATTCCAGAGCTCTTCTTCAACAAGGACCTTCTTAAAATTTCCTTTTTTCACCTAGTCACTGAAACTTGAGACTTGGTGTCTATTTCTCTCTCTCTGTAGATCCAGTCTAGATTGATCACTGGGTTTGGAATTAGCCTGGTGTGGTTGAGGGCGACGGGCATTATGAGTGTAGGCATACGATAAAACTTCTTCTTCTAAGTATCCAGACTAAAATGTTTTTAAACTGCATAAAACGAAATCAGCARTTGACTGAATTGTCTCTACTTTGGGTTTGTTTGTTTGGGTTTTTTTCTCCTAATGCAAACTATTTAAACTTCTACTTAAACACAGGAGCCACATCAACTAATCTAGACAAAAATATTTACATCAYGCTTTGCTTGCTCTCAGTCATATCTCTGACCTTGAAACTGTAAGCTCAATATGTGAGGCAGGCAGACACCATTTCTGATTTTCTGCAATACTGGACAAAGTGCTACTTATGCTGAACACTGAATCCTCCCTTCAAGTGTTAGGCTACATTGCTCCTAACTGGTGCTAGTGTTTCTGCAAAGGKTGTCTCAGTTATTGCCCACTGAGTTATCCTTGTTCAGGGTGCTGTGCAGTTTTCTCAGGCTAAATGCGATTTTACAGGAAAAAGATACCAAGACCAAAGATSTGAGACCAAACTAGATTTTTCTGGGAACTTTTATCCGTGTGCCAATGTTGGTAGACCTCACACACATTTTAATAAGCTGCCTAGCATGCAACAGCTGACTAACTATGACCATCATTCATCCCCCACATAAATACAAGGAGGCTAATATGAAGTTAGGAGAAGTAAAGAGATTGTTATAAGGATAAAACTCCTCTCCAGTGAGGAAAGGCTGAGTCAGAGTTGCTCAGCCTGAGAAGAGAAGGCTCTAGGAACATCATAGAGGACCATCCATTACCTAAAGAGTCTGGAAGAGTACCAGAGAGGGACTTTTGAGTACATAGTGAAAGGAAAAGGGGCAATGAGATAAAACTAAAAAMGTTTATGTTCAKGTTGCATATTAGGAAGAAATTYTTCACTRTGAGGGTGACACAGGTTGCCCAGGCAAGCTGGTGATGCTCCATCCCTGACAGTGTTCAAGGCCAGGTTGGATGGGGCTTAAAGAAACCTGGTCTAGCAGAGGGTGTCTCTACCCATGGCAGGGGGTGTTGGAACTARATGCTCTTTAAGGTCACCTCCAACACAAAACCTTTTATAATTCTGTAAAGCAGTAGAAAAGGCAGGCATGTAAAGGTCAAAAAGCTCTTGGCTCCCTACGAACTTGAATAAGAATTTGGTGGGATACGATAATCTTTCTCCTAGCATATATATTCCTCAAAACCTAGTGCTCAAAGCTTGTTTCCCTTCCTAAAAATATATTTTGCTTACATCCTTCACTCTTAATACACAGAATATCCACAGAAACAGAGTCCAAGCCAATGGCAGCATTATCTCTGAGAGCTGGAGCACAGCTTAGTATTCCARCATTTGCAAGTAAAAAGTAGTGAGTGTAATTAGTTGGAACAATACTCAACAGATGCCCTGGTACATTCATAATCCTATGCAAACACCGAGATGACTGCATCCCCACAGTAATTCTGATGACTTTAGTATACTTAAAATGGATTTAGCTCATCAAGAGAAATGCTAGACATGTCTCACTCTTTAAATATATTCATTTCCCTTTGAAATTGATTTAATGAGGAGGCTGATTTAGCCTATACAATCAACAGAATCAAGCTTTAAAAYTGCATACTATATTACATTATCTATATGTATATATATGCATGTACAAGCACGTGCACATCTATATTTTTGTATAAAGAGATATACAGATAGACACTGGTTTTGCTCTTTTGTCACCTCTGGTCATCTTTCCACTGRAGACAGTTAAGAAAAACAATTCAGGAATCCTATGCTTCCTTTAGAAAGACTATAATATGGCCTCAGGTTTATAACAGCTGAGGTCCTGAGTGTTAGCAGGGATTTCTGTAGAAAAAATAAGAGGGTAGTTGCAAAAAACAGTGGTAGGTATTGTATTCTTATCAGGTATTATATTATGTTGTTATGTTATTTTATGCTATATTATATTATCTATTCACCCTCACCAAACAAGCAAAATTAATACCTTCTCATTGATTACAAGGATACATCCCATTCTGTATTTGAAAGAAAAGCAGGTTAGGATTTATTGCAATATATGTGTGCAGAGTATTTAAAAGCTGCTCACATTTTAGGGAAAATTGTAACAGCTTGTTTTTTCTACTTACTTAATTTTGAGTTTTATGTACTAAGACTAAATTATTTTAATTTCTTTCCAGGGGAATAAGAAAACTGTAACAACAGTAGATTTTGAAGCAAAGCAATTTAAATTTTATAATTACTAGACAGTAAGAGAAGGGCTAAAAGTTCAGAGAGTCTTCATTTGGGGCTGTCTGTGCTGATTAGGTCAGGATGGAATTGCTGAGAAACCTTAGCTGGTTTCTATGGGATGTGTGCAAATTTTATGCMGAAGATGTGTAAAATGCAATTTTTCATATTGTTAATAAATCACCTTTATAAGCAATTCATTATCTCTATTCTCTCTTTTTGCATAAGCCATATCTTATTTACAACACTAGTTCACACACAGTAACCTGAAAACATAATCTAATACGAGAGATCTATGGCCAGTAAATGTCTCTTTTTCATTCCTGTTCTATTCACTGGMTTTCAAGAATAGCAACATGCCTTGAGATGTGGAGAGGAAAATGATAGCTGCCTGAAACTATCTGAAAAGTTTTAGTTAAAAAAAAAAAAAAGTAAGAATTAATTTAGTGTAATACTGGATGTGGCTATGAGTTATTGGATAAAACTGAGAAATGGAAAATAATGGCTGATTATTGAGAAGAGATGTGGGAAAAGAAGACAAAGAAAGAGACAGAGACCTATTAATCTGTAGAGTAATCTCCAAAGGGGAATAACATAAACYCCATTTCTTGACATTTAAAAGTAGACTGAACAAAAGGTGAATAACTGTACATTGGGGAACAATRCCACATTATCAAAGAGATTAATGAGTGATCTAACAGAGCTTTGCTGTCTGACTGTCCACTGATACGAACTAACAAACTCTCACGGAAAGATCTCATTCACTGCATGAATGAGATCCTGCATTACAGACTTTTCTTAACTTTAATCTCCAGTTCCAATTGCATTGATAATTATTAAATATGAATGTCCTAACTAGAAACTGTGCMCAGTATTCTAGGAGAGGAATACCTATTGCAAATTTGCTAATRTTTTCAAATGATGGTGGTAGTACTTTCTTTCATGTGGCTATAGAATCAAGTTTGGTATTYTTCAYGTCATATTACACATCGTACTSAAGRGTGTCTTGTGATTGACTGGAAGAAACAGAAGTCTGYTTATCACTTCCAAATAAAAGCATCCAGTTTAAAGTTGACTTTATGTTCTAAGTKCCTGGAGGCCTGAATCTCAATTTTCACTATCAAACATCCTCCCTCCTTTTTTCTCTCCCCCATCCTCAGAATGATCCCATTTATCCTGTACAATGTACTGCCTGCTGTCCGATCTTGCGATCAATTTGTTCATAAAATGAAAACACACCCCTACCTACCTACTCCACGAATATGTTTCCTCTCAGTTATAGCTCCTTTTCCAACAYACCTTTTATAACACTCCCATCAACYTGTTCCCTATCCACCTTWGTACTTATACTAAACTCATCTTCACTGCTTTAAGTAATGGTTTCCATCCAGTCTTTCACAAAAATCTTGATAAATCAAATCCTCCCATGAATCACAAAAGTTTTTAAACTCAGTCCAAATGGATTAAATATAAGTATGTTTTTCATTTAATTTTAACAAGAAAAATTTGATTTATGTTCTGAATAGTTTATGTGATGTACCCCAACCAAAGTAATCTCATATCCAAACTGAAACACAATTAATTTCATTATCTCCACTTGCCTATGGTCAGAGTCATTGCCAGTTTTTGAATTCTTTTTAWAGATCCTGCATTCTCTTTGATGTTGAACACATTGCCTCCAAAACAAGACACTAGCATTGAAACCTGTGTAGTGCCTTTCAGGGTTTTCCACACCAAATCACATATTCAATCCTGGGTCATAAAATTCATACTCCTAGCTGTCAGAATTGAGGCACTGCCATTACATAGGGGATCACTTCTGTAGGTTGGTAGGGAAGAATACCTGAGGTGATTGGCTTCCATTTCCAGGATAAGGGGATTGGGTTGTCTACATCAATTTATGAAAATGAAATCCTAGTTAACCAGATTGATATTTTTCCATGAGATGATGATTGGCTCAGTGGATGAGAACACTGGTTGGTGTGTTCTCAGCACAATTCCACACACTCAAAATTCCATTTAAAAACTATAAAACACTGTTTCTATTGTGACAATGGTTGAACACAAGTTACATAGAGAAGTTTGGGATGTCCAAACTTGGGTATATTCCAAYCTGGACTGGACAGCCCCTGAACAATTTGCTCTAAGGGTTGGATTATGCTATCTCCAGAGATTCCTCACTCTAACATCCAAAACAACAACATCAGTTCTGTGATTCATTGTTTTGTGGTTTATATAATTCACGTTTGACTTGTTGAGAAAAGGAGTATTCACCAGGGTGACTGAGAAGTTCTTCCTTTCACTTTGCCCTGCTAGTGGCTCTAATTTAGCTATAAGACTTTTACAGTGTATTGTCATTTTGAGCAATTCTTTGTGGAGGTCTGAAATTTTTATGAGATCTGTATGTAAAATATGAGTTCTTTTCCCTCTGCCATCCTCTCTAAGAGAAATGCAGATGAMTAAATTCGGTATGCTAAACGTATTTTCTTCTACAGAAAGAGCAAAGCAGCMTTTCTGCCCTACTTTTGGTAGAATCTAAGTCAGTTTGAACAACAACAAAAGATAGTAAAATAGAGAATTCTTGTTAATAGCCTTTGTTTAAATAGATAAGATTTTGGCCTGCAGCTTTTACAGACACTGTAGCTAAGRTTTGACCCTTACCCCTTCCTAAGGCAGCATCCAAAGATGTGTAACATCAYATCAAAGGGTGGCTGCTCAAGGAAATACCCATGCTGAATAGCCTTTYCACATTTTTTTTAATTGTTACTATTACTTAAGAAATATTTTCTTGAGTTGTTGAGATTTTAAATATTTTTTTCCTTTTTGCATCCATGATCTGTAATGCCCCAATTACACTACAAGTGGTCATATAAGTCTGATTTAAGGGCAAGTTTTTGGTAGAAATTATTTCATGTCTGGGAATGGTTTGATTGGTTTAGAGACCTCCTTTCCAACTACATTTTGAGGAAGAAAAGTGGACACAGAGGGACAAACAGGTGTTCAAGCATGTGTATACACACACACACATACACACAAATAAGAGTCAAAAGACAAAACAACTCCGTTTTTGTTTTCTCAGATAATTACAGCTATGTATATTTTGGTAACAAGATAGGCCTCTTAAACAGAGGTCTGTAACAGGATAATRACTTTACAAAATGTGACTGACAGTTACTGCACAACATCTACTTCTATCAAGAATTTCTTGTACTTTCATCATATTTCAAACACATTACAGCTGCATGTGCTACCGAAGCTTCAAAGGAATGAATAAACAGAGAGTTTAAATGAGCTAAATGAGGTGATATGTTCAGTGAAYACATGACAAAGAGGACAATGCTGTATTGCTCAGTCACACCAATAGAAAGGATTGCTTTAACCTTCTGGATAAGGTGTTCATACAAACAGACTGCATTATAAGTGACATAGGCTGAATTTGTTGGTAGCGTGTGTCTGTGCTGAATATTTATTGTAATTATATACCCAATTGTATTTGACAATTTTAATAGAATCATAGAATCACAGGATGGTTTTGCTTGGAAGGGACCTTACAAATCATCCATTTCCAACCCTCTGACATGGGCAAGGATTTCTTCCACTAGACCAGAATGCCCAGAGCCCATACAGCCCAGCCTTGAACATTTCCAGGGAGGGGTCACCCACAACTTCTCTGGGTAACTTCTACCAGTACTTCAGCAGCACCACAGTAAAGAATTTATTCCTGATATATAAACTACTCTTATCAGATTAAAGCTATTCGCCATTTTCCTATCACTGCTTGCCATTGTCAAAAGTCCCTCTCCAGCCTTCCTTATAAGGCTGTGGAAGGCTGCTCTTGCCATTCCAGTTCTTTTCTCAACTGGTGTGGTATGATTTCCTTTTGGAACTAGCAGTTTCAGAACCCAGGATGTCTTTCTATCACGCTCAAGAAAATAAGAAATGAACAAATTATGGCTAAGACTGATGAACACCTGAGACTTTTACTTGGATGTGGATGTCACAGGTTTGGTACCAAACTCTGAAGTTCTTCAAGCTTTGGGGTTATTCAGTTCCAGTCCTCTGGAAATTAACATCTCATCCTATTTCTATTTAATTGCTATCCATTGCAAAAATATAAAGCAGAGGCACATCAGGGATGTGTGCCTTAGCAGCTCCTTAACTGTCCAGTCCAACTTCTACAAAGGATGGAGGAGATTTAAGCTTTATTAACTCTAATTTCCTACAATGGAATTGCTTTCAGCCCACCAGTTCCGTCACTTGTACACATGATCTACTACCCAAGATTTTTTTTTTCTTGCATTGGGAAGACTACAAACCCCTCTCTAGAACTAAGATTTCAAGTTCTTTGGTTTGAACTGGGAGTTTAATTGTGTTTGAGGATTTGGCTTAATAAAAGTTCTAGATTTTAGCATCAAAAAGTAAAGCAAAACTAAATCCCATTATTTTAAAGGCATAGAAATGTATATATAAATCCTCWGAATAAAGTGCTTGCTTCTGCWTTAGAGTGTGAGTGTGTGAAAATTTAAATTGATACTAGAAGTGATGCCWCTTCACAACAATAAAATAATCATTATGTGTTAATGATTCCCTAATGACAAATTTAACTAAACATTCAGCAAGAGTTTGCAAGAGATTAGAACTTGCCAAAATTTGCTTTGATGATCCCAGTGAAATTAGAACCATCCAAGCTGGAAGATTGCATTGAATTTTATGAGTTTCCCATTTTTAGAAAAATCATTTTAACTGAGCAGTGGCCATCTTGAAGGTGGGCTCTTGTGTCCAGTTACACTGGCTTCATCTACAATATCATTTTTGGTCCTRGTGCCTATGCCCTCCAGCCTGTAGATCACACTTAAATTCATTCCCTAGGTGTACACTCGAAAGAAGGTAGGGATGTGGAATGAAGTTTGTGTATCCAGGTCCCATCCCTAAAGGGACTTAAATTATGAACAGTAACACGCCCATTAAAGATAAGAAAAAAATAACAGAACCTCTGAAGAGGTTGTTCATCATGAAATTCTYTTTAACAATGTTATTCATCATCCGCTGTCAGAGGACCTAGAGGAATGGCAAAAAAGTTCTATCAACCTTAAAACAATTTATTCAAATGCAATCACTACACAAAGAAGTGTAGTTTAGCTACATGGGAAATTGAAAAGGCCCACGTTATTACAGTGATAGAAGACAAAATATAAAACATGGATATGTTTCGTAAAGAATAATTTACAGTCTTTCTGGAGGTTTATTGTATGTATGAATTTTGTGGTATAACTCTGGTCTGCAACTAAGGACCACACAGCTGTTTGCTCACTCCTCACTGCAGCAGGAYTGGGGGAAGAGGATTCAAAGGCAAAGTGAGAAAGCTCATGGGTTGATATGAGAACAGTTTAATATAATACTAATACTTWCAATAATAATAGTGATGAAAAGAAAAATAACAGCCCCCAGATCCCTTATACCCCTGGACCAAAACCTACAGCTGACCTTCAGTGTCTCCAAGCATTTTCTGCCAGAGGCTCCAGGTGGGTCTGTTATCCCTGGCTGAGATGCAAAGCACATTTTTCATACTTAGTCTTGTCTGGCGTATCCCAAGTACTATTGCACAGCTATTTCATTTTTTAAAAGGCTTGCTTCTGCTCAGGGGCCCATTCAAAGCCATACTTCTGGGTCACTCTGTAGAGAAGACTTCTGATCAGACTGTGGTTTGGAATGTGCATTCTCCAAAAACCCTCAACCCTAAGAAACCTTGTATTTATCTTTTGTTAAATGGTCAAGACAGAGATRTTATTTTGCCTTTGCCAATGGCTTCATCTTTATCAAGTGATCCCAGCCGCCAGATTTCCTTATGCTCTAATTCCTGACTGGCTCCAATACTCCATCATTGGTAACTAACATTTCATATATCTCAAGGTTCATGTATAGAAAGGCATGAGGAGGTTTCTGTTACATTTATGATTTCAGTCTTTTCCTCTTGTTCTTGTGACTGCTTTTCTGCAGAACTGGCTGTGTCTTTGGGTTCTTTCTCCTTCTTGCTCTTAACAAAACCTTCTTCATATCTTACTAAATGAGTTGATTTCCTCTTCTCCCTCRCAGGAGATCTTCAACAACCATCTGGAACCAGTAATGTGCTTTAGGGGTTTTTCTTGAGCAGGGAGGCTRGACCAGGTAACTTCACTGKTGTCCTTTCTAACYTGACCCATTCTGTGATTCCATTTCTTCCTTTTAGTTATAGAGGTGACTGATCTAGTGTCTGGATTAGCCGTACTGTTTTTGTTTTGCAGTTTTGCAACTTTCTTACTGAGATATGATATAGCATATCCAGCAGGGTTGTGCCTCTTTGGAATAACCACAACTTTTTTTTGCAAACATTCTGTCACTTTGGATCATGTAGCTTTTGGGAAGTTTCAGAACATTTGAAGTCACCTTTGAGACACCTACCAATATTCTCCCACATGGTGGAGTTGTGCCACCCATCACCCTACTCTTATAAGGACTGGGTGATATTCTGAAATTGCTTGTTAACTTTTGGCAAAACCAAAGCAATATTCCTAAGAAATACCAATAGAAGCATTCTAACTATTCTCAGTTGCTCAAGATACTGAGAAGTTATTGTGGCATCCATAGAAGAAAAAAAGGTATCATTCTGTCTTGCTTCCACAAAAAAACCCACAACACAACAACAAAACAAACAAACAAACAAACAAAAAAATCCTCAAACGCCCCCAAAATCCAAACCCCAACCCCTGCCCCCCTCCAAAACCACAACACCCTCTGGCCACCCACTAAAAAAACCTCAACAAAACCAAACCAAAAAACCCAACAAGCCCAACAAAAGAGGAAAAGGTATAATTTTTAATTGTCCCCATGAAATTGTATGTACAGTACAGAGTCCAAATACCAGATGAAGCTCAAGGTCAGCATTTTTATAAAAAAAGTCTCCCCAGCAAAACATCACTAATCACTACAGAGCACAGCAAACTGCAAAAGCCAACACCAACTTTTAACTTTTTACAGCAAGAAAAAGGGCAGGGTACAGATCAGATAAAATAATACCAAACAACAGAAGAATCAATATTGTGACCCAAAACTGTTAACAAGTATAAATCCTTTCTAATACACTCTGGTCAATCTGTTATGAAATCAAACCCTTTGAGACTCGCATTGAGTGTCAAAAAGAACTCTCATGGCTTAAGCCCAGCTAGCAACTAAGTACACAGCCACTCACTCACTCCCCACCCCAGCAGAATGGAGGAAAGAGAATGCAAATGGTAAAGACAAGAAAACTCACTCACTGAGATAAGAACAGATTAATAACAGAATTAAAATAAAATACTACTTCTATTACTATTACTCCTGCTGCTACTAGTGCTACTTCTGTTAGTACTACTGCTACTACCASAACCATTTTTCCAGTGAAAATGAAAACAACAGAGAAAGAAGACAAGTGATGAAGACAAAGCCATCACTCACCACCAGCYGATCAATTTCCAAGCTGTCCCCAAGTAGCAGCCCCTTGGCCAGTCTCCCCTTCATTTATTGCTGAGCATGACAACATGAGGTCTGAAATATCCCTTTGGTTGGTCAGGGTCAAATGGCTGTGTTCCTGGCTGTGTCCCCTTCCAACTCCTTGTGCACCTCCAGCCCCCTCACTGGTGGGATGGGTGAGGAGCAGCAAAGGCCTTGGCTCTGTGTGAGCACTGCTCAGCAGTAACAAAACCATCCCTGTGTTATCAAAATTGTTTCCCTCACAAATTCAGAACWTAGCCCCATGCCAGCTACTCTGAAGAAAATTAACTCTACTCAAGTGAAAACCTGCAGAATAAAATAACATTTGTCATTTTGGGAAGACATTTTTCATGTTTTTCATGTCTAGCATACAGTTTGCATTTCAAAGCCTAAAATTCAAAACAAATCTACTTAGGGAATTCTGACCTATGCTTATGGCATAAAATAATTCTCTCTCTGAAATTTATAAAATAAAAGTTTTGGAGAATGTGATCTTAGCCAATTTCTTCCAATGGCAATGAGGAGAATGGTGAATGTTTCAAATGGAAGGCAGTCTTAATTTCTCCAGTGGAGAATGAGTGCTCATCATACCATAGTTAGAGCAGAGGTRTAAAAATAGAGCAGATCCATCCAATATTTTGAACTCATCCCCCAGTTAACTGCTAATCTCTAGTAATTTGCAGTTCAGGGACTCCTGAGGCCTTTCTGCCCCTGCAACATGGTCAAGGTTTTCTCAGAAAAATTAGGACAATCTAGTAGTGTCTTTGAAGGTTATCAAAAGACAAATGCCATTTTCTCCCTGTGCTCCAAATTTTAAAAGAGAAAAATTTGTGTTGGCAGGTTCAGCTCCTCTTCATTTTTATACCTCATCCCATGAAACATAAGAAAGACTAGTTTCAAGAATTGGTACATATTTAACACTTTTCACACTAATGAAGACTGGTTCATATATGGTTTTGACAGTATCATTTTCTATCACAAGTTCATTCCTTATTTAACACATTTMTGAATGTAGCTAAACCACCTTGCCAAAAATAATAGTAAGAACTCTCTCTCTTTTCCTGACAATTCCATTCTTCTTKCCATGTTTGCCTGCCACTATCTCATGGTACTCTTAAATAATTTTCCTGCTAATAATATTCACACAAAACTAGAATTATTTGAAATTGCAATATTATGCTGGCTATAAGATTAATTTAGTCAGCAACAGGACCAACATGTACCTGTTCATCAGTAGGATATAACTTTCTTGTCTGTTTTCCAGATAAACGTAGCATTTCCTGATACCTATGACAATACTGTAATATACTTTTTAAAAAACATTCTCCCTAAATTGGTGCATTATATAGAACCCAACAGCCTTGTTTTGATTCTTGTTGGTGTGTATGAAATTTTTTTGTAAACTTGTTGGTTTAGCATATGCCTAAATCCTCATCTTTCTCTTCAACCTTGACACAAACTTCATTGTTAAACAAAGATATTTTAGACGTGATTAAAGCATGCAAAATTACRGGTAAAATAATGATTATTTTGTACACAATCCCTACTATCTAACTACACAACTGCAGCTCAGTGTGAAGCAGATTGGTCTTTTCCTATCTGATTCAATTCAGTTTTYAGGCTTGAGTGTTGACTGTAATTTGCAGACATGTGAATATGTAGAAGTGAACCATATATAAATTAGTAAAGCCAGAAAATAACAGGCTCATTTGGAACTCTTTCTTACAAATCAGCAATCTAAAACCYCCAGCCTAGGAGACATACAGGAGTTCAAGCAGCATATTACTCTGTACAAACACCTTTTTACTACATTCTGACAGCTTTTGACAAATGTAACACAGAGCAAAATCATTTGCAATGGCTGCATCTGCCTCTTTAGAATCTGTGATGAGAACTGCAAAGACTGGTTATTTATTTAAAAGTCAAGTCTAAGTGCGGCAGATTTTGTGAAGTGTGAACAGTGAAAGCACTTCCATGCCATCTTTTCCTGTGTCTAAGCGCAATGCAAGCAGTTTCTAATTTCCTAACCTGTACCTTTGGTATTTTAGCTTATTACCATGGAGCATTTGGCAAATAACCAGTGGAAACAAACYCTTGTGAATTAATTCACAGCATCACCTCTGCAATGAGGATGCATTGGCTTGTCTTGCCTGGGGACACTGTTATAATCTGACCGTATAATTGTTCTTGGGATCACTTGAATGGTGGACACTTCAATCAATGGAAGCATTTCATTATTTATTCTAAACTCATTACTTGATTGAACATTTCTTCCCATGATACATCAACTTCTTAGGATCTCCTCGTGCTGAAAAATGGTAAAAAAATACTTGTACTGGTTGGCCAGCTCTTGTGTTTAGTGGGCCTTTTGATGGTGAAATTAGTGAGAGTCAGTTACAGGGAGAAAACCAATGGACTCACACTKCCAAGCTTTGATGTAAAGATAAGCCTAGAGATGAATCTAGCAAGAAAAATGAATCAAGTTTTCATGARCCACCATATTTTCTCTGTATAAGAGTGGAACTTTCTCTCTTACCAGTAATCATTATCAGCATCTGACAAGTAACCAGTTCTACAAGTAAAAAATTCAGGCTCTTTAAATTAGGTTGCTGTRAAAGCAACACAGATTTTATTCAGGCTCCTGGTGTTAGCCTAGTTATTTTGTTTATTTTCCTTTTCCTACCATTTTCAAAATGTACCCTAAACTACAAGAAACAAATCATATTATCTATCCAACATCCTCATTCAAGTTGCTATTAGAAACACAACAACAGAATTATCTCTATTATCTGCTAATTTAAGCATATTGACCTTCTCTCCCTCTGCTTCCTGCCAAGGACAAGCATTTAAGAGTTTGCATGAGTATAGATACCTGTGTCTCTTATGCAACACTTCCTAGCTACAGGGGCTATACCTGGGTGAGATGATTCCTTATTATCTTTCCCCAGGAGATTATCTCCTTCAAAGCCTTAAGATTGATTTTTTTATTTCTGACACTGAATTCCTGAGCATACTGCAGGCAGMATTCTTCACATTTTATATTATCTGCAAAAAAAGCCCAACCCAACCTATTCTTCCTCTTAGGCAGAAAACACAAACCCTTATTCATTATCTCCAAAGAYGTGTTTACCTCTGGAGTCTGCTCTTCCATATCTTTCACAACTCTCAATGCAGTAAATAGTAAGTGTTTCTCCTATGAGAGTAGAAAGTGGTCTTATACTGATTTTTCAAATTTTTTCTTTTTCTTTCTGGAAAGGGTGAAAGTCTTTCTAATTGCCTGGGCTTTGATCCTGTACTCAAAATCACACATGCTGCAGAACAGATAAGAAAAAAGCCTTGAGTTTAATGCAGAGGAAAGAAACTTAGTGAATGGATAAAATATGGGATTGAAAGACAGGAGTTTTGGGATTTATTCCTATCATTACTATTTGCTTCTACATGATCATTCTCAAGTAATTTAACCTCTGTGTTGCATATTCCTCTGTATGCAGAATTAAAAAATAACATTTCCTTGTTCCAGGAAGATACTGCATAGTGTGAGGCCTAATTAAAGCCAGTAAAGTGTTTTGAGATCCTTGGATAAAAGGTGCTATAAAAAGTTCCAACTATTAATTGCTTCGTGCTCCCTAGAAGATTTTAAGTCACATATCTCTTTGAATCATGGATCTCTATTAAATGAAGATTGCTATCTGTGCAATCATGTGGTTGTTGGCTTTTTAATTTCAGAAACAGATGTCTTGTGAGATTGAGCCATCCTTATGAACTAACCTAAAATCTTAGCTAATACCTACAGACTTCTGGAATAACATATGAAAACAACACGCCACTAACCCACTTTRCTCTCTTTTGTATGTTTCTGCACATTCTTCTGACTTTCTGTATTAAGTCCACCACTTTAGAATATATGTCTTTTCCCAGGAGRATCAATTCTAATCTAAAGTAGGTTTCTGTTATGTTTTTTTCCTCACCCTCATTCTGGACAGAGCACCTCCAGGAGGAGATGAAGGCATGTGCATTGACTGAAATCTTCTGCTTCTCAGATTACCAAGCTGTAGACTATGCTCAACAAAACGGTAGCATTTAAACCAACATGATCTTGCATAAATTCTGAGGAGTTTCTTCTGAACATTTGCATGGATGTGAACCACTGTGTAATACAAYCACTTTTCCTTTGGTTACCTTTACTTCCTGCAGGGTTGAAACAGGCAAAGCACTTAGCAGACACTCAAAACCTGTGTTATTTCACTTCTCCTTGAAGGAATRCTCCAATTTCTTGCAGTTCTGGTAAAAACTGACCATTTTTTYCAAGACAGCCAAGAAATTTACAGACTATYACCTTACATATAACTTCCCAGACTCTCTTGGAAGGTATTTGGTTAATGGCTGTATTGCTTTCAACGGAATAAACTATTTCCTTTCAAGAAGACACAAACACAAATTAAAACACACCYTTAAAAAGGCAAGCATTCTGTAATTGTACCATACACTTATCATCTTACACTAACAAGACTAACATGATTAACAAGACCAACAAAAGTCCAGACTATTTTAATAAATAACACACATCCAAGAACAGTTAGCTTCAATATTACTTGGCAAAAAAATCCCATCAAAATATACAAAACCCCAATTTTCTCCAAGTTGAATGAAAACTCTTTCATGACCTGGAATTTTGCAATTAACTGTGAAGCTGGTAAAAAGTAGAAAGTACAAGAAACATTTCTTTGGAAAAAAAGGTGAAACTCTATTACTGAACCATCTTACTGCTCAGTTTTGAACYCCAGCATTGATACTTTCTCTAACAGCACACTTTATCTACCTGAACACMATTTAGAATTGTAGAGCCATGAAATGGCCTGTGTTGGAAGGGACTGTTAAAARATCATCYTGTTCCAGCTCCCCTGCCRTGGGAAGGGACACCTTATTCTAGACCAGGTTGATCAGAGATCCATCCAGCCTGGCCTTGGACACTTCCAGTGTGGGGCATCCACAKMTTCTCTGGGCAACCTGTGCCAGCTCCTCACTACACTCASAGGAAAAAWTTTCTTCCCRATGTCTAGTCTAACCCTACYCTCTTTCAGTTTGAATCCACTCCCCTTTGTCCCTGTCAGTACATGCTCTTGCAAAAAGTCCCTCTACATCTTCTTTTTAGGCTCCCTTTGGATACTGAAGGGACTGGAGAAGGAAGCTGTTCATCACCAGACAGAAAATGTCCATATATGCCAGAAAACCAGCAATGATGATGAATGTAACTTTTCTAAAGTAAAGCTGCATTTTTAAACATTTCCAGGGATAAACTACAAGTTTTTCCCCATCAAAAGGAGATTAATTACTTCTCCTTGACCTGGGGTCTCCTATAAAATAGGAACCAGCTTGCAGTATTCAAGTATTGGAGAGAGCTCCCAGACTCTGCTGTGGATTGTATTTAACTATTTACTGTAAATTCTCCAGCTGCAGCTGGAATGTCTCTCTTCAATATTTTTTATTGTTTAACCCATAAGGAAATTGAAATGGTGAAAATATTTTTGACCAATGGATTCAGTCCTGGAATTTCTAACTTGWCTCTACAATAATTTGCAACTCAAGAAAAGGTTTTTGAGTGGTTATTAGCAATTTTATTGTCTTTTGATGTACTACTGCTACAGTTTTGGTTATCAGAAAGTGAAAGACTGGAAGATGGTACATGTGCAGTCATACAACTTCCTTTACCTAATGYAGTGGCAATGTTTTTGAGGTTGCCAGTCTTATTTCTGTGTTTTATTTCAAGCTGTTTCTAATAATTACATAGTAGAACATCTGTGCTGGATGAGTATCAAGAGTACTAAGGCCAGAAATTTTTGCAGACAAAAAGAACACTTTTTTAAATCTTAAATTGATTTTTTTCTTATTCAAACAATCCATCAGAATAGTCAACACCCAAATTTATGAGTATGTTAAGACATGAGAAGCAGAAAATTAGAAGGTGACTGTATAGCAGCAGCTCTAATTGGTATTATTTTTTATCTGCATTGGTGAAGTGCAGATAAAGAGCACAAAATATGAAAAGCTGGATCTCATTTCTAAAAAGCCCTTTTCAAGAGTTCAGATTCTACTAGTTACACAGAAAAGCTGTTAAAAATACTTATATTTCTACACAGYTGAGATATACAGAGAAGGGTCTCATCTGCCAATTCATACACCTAATTGTAAGGCATATAAGCAGCATGATTATTTGCTAAAAGGATTATGATTCCTGGTGTTTGGAAACAGAACTGTTACTTCTTGTAATTATCTATTGAGTTCATCATAATTTCATTTCCAGCCAYGGCACTAATTTCTTGTGCTTCCCAAACAATATTCTGCCCATGTGGTACAGTTGCTGTGTGTGTCCATCACAGCTATTTTGTGGTGTGTTTAGAAGCCTTCAGATTCCCAATATGAYATTGGTTGCTGCTAAAAGCAACAATCTATGACTTTAATCAGTACCTATTTCGATGTGATATGATCATGTATGGAATAGAAGGGCTGTTGGTTTCAGACAGGGTATCTAAGCCACACCCTTTTAAAGCAAACCCTTTTAAGGCAACCAGATATTGTCTTTTTTTGCTTTTCAACAGTGAGACTGCAGTTTGAGATGATTGTAAAAGAAAGTCTCCTGTCAGGGATTCAGCTTGCACCACATCCAAGTTGATGCTGTTAACTCCTGAGGTAGACAATACAGATTTCAGCAGGTGAAGGTTGTGTTTATTGGCCACTGTAATGTACAGGAGAGATGAGTTTATCCACAGCCTCCATTTCCTTCTCCACCCTTTCTACACAATTGTTTCCTTGAGTAAGAGCATCTGGTAATTTTTGCTCTGGATTCAGAGGCAGTGTACTAGGGACAAGCAGGGCTGGGAAAGAGCACAGGAGATGGACTTAATCCTATAKTCAAATGAGGATCAGCTATATCTGACTGAAGATTTCTTAATCTACTTTGAAAGCCTTCCACAATATTTCCAGTGTATTCCAGCACTGCATTTTCCCARTCTGTCCAAGCTCACTGCTGCTACCTGCCCTGAATTGACTTCAGTATAATTTCCTAACATTTTTCTCTCTCTAATATGGAATTTAATGGAGAGAATAAAGCMTTTATTTCTTTTTTGAAAGGCCTATAATTTATTTTAGGCTCATCACTGTAAATCAGCKCAAGCAATTCCACTTTTCATTTTTGCTCATGAACCTTTCATACTCATCCTTKTTTGTCCTCAGAGGTCTATGTCYAGCTGGTCCATAGCTATTTTTAAGGATCCCATCATGGRCATTCCTGAGGTTGTACCAATACTGAGCAGAACATAGCAGGTGGCTTATTTYGCATTTTGCAGGCTGTACTTTTATTCACRGTGCAAAATGACMTTTTTCCTTTTTACAGAAACRTAGTATTCTTTACTCATATTCCYRTGTCCTAGGTTGCAATGTAAGATGTGCCCAAAGTATGTATTCTATYACMWTCTTCATGGGTTGTTGGAGCCAGGTGGGGCAGTGTTTTCCCTGCCCCCTCCCTCWGGACTATCTGCTGTTAATGGCCCATCAATGCACTGGTCAATGACTCACAGGTGACTCCCCTCGGGAGCCATCTCTGCTTAATGGGCAATCAAGGACCCATTGTATGACTCATAGAATGACATCAGCCCATTGTGAGATGCTCTGCCCAGTGGGGAGGAGCCAAGCATTCCCACCTGGATATAATCTGMAGTTTGGGACAGCACACCACCGACTGGATTCCCAGAGGGCAGGAGCTGCCAGATCTTTCTACAGGATCACTGCTTTAACAAGACTGCTTTATTCGGACTGCTACCACTATCCTAATGAACAGAGTGTCAGGTTGTATTCTGACTCTGCCAAGGGTCTTTTCGTTTGTTCCTTTTACTATTATATTTATTTTATAGTTTTCCTATTAAACTATTAAACTGAATTTCTGACTTAGAGTCTCTCACTGGCTTTGCTTTCAAACCAGTACACCCTGTGGTGTTTTACGGCCCTCTGCTAGGGAGACTGGACAGAGTTCCCTCTGTAAAATCAGTCCTGATTCCCCAAGTGAGCTTAAGTTTTACTCAGCATGTAAAAATCTGTGCCCTCCAGAGATCAAAGCAGTCAGTGATCATAYAGCCTTCTGAGAGCAAGTCATACTCTAAAACAAAAGCATTTAAAATAAAATCCTAAAACCACAGGACAAATTATGTGCACAYTTATGGTGTTAGGTACCTAATTATCTCCCACAGCTGGATCCTAACCTTACTAAAGAAATCCCCCTTCCTCTTTTCTGGCTCCCCAACTTCCCTCAGCATCTTTACAGTCCAGTGGCTCTCATCCRTTGAACATTAAATAATGTAATTTCTCTTGAAGATTAAGAAGAGTTTATTGCTGTGTTTATATCATAAAATAGTTTTCTGATCATCACACATCTCACCCAACTACACAGAACCCCAGACTGTTAGAATAAGTTAGGYTGGAAGGGACCTCTGGATGTCTAGTCCACCCTTACCTCAAAAGSACGTCTAACTTGGTGAKGTTGCTTTGGAATTTGTCAASTTTTGAMCACTATCTGTAGAAATAATCCCCTYTCTGCCAAGGACAGATTTTGATCTCCTCCTCTGGTACATATCCACGTAATGTGTGAAAATACAGCAATAATAGTATTCCCAGATATTTTCTTTCTTTATGATAAAGACTTAACAAAGGAGCCCAAGTTGTTTTCARCTTGGGATATTTCAAAGTGTCAAGTATTTCAGTCAATGTGGCTAACAACAAATAAAATATCCTCCGTATTATCAGCCTCTAGAATGTGTATCTTTATACAGAAACCTAGTTACTCAAACATGGTGATTTCACCTTTGGTCTCAGTTCCACATTTTTGACACAAAATCCCAGCACTAAAAAGTGTAGATCTTACACACAATGGAATGCAGTGGTAATCAGCACTGCAGACAGTATTGAAAATGCAAGAGTTAATGCAACTCCATTTGGAAGAAAAAGTTATATTTTATATCATTAATTTTTGGTAATATTTTAAGAAGAAATAGTTTTTATCAGGCCTAGTGGATGTCAGTCATTCTTAACAGCTACCTAGTGAACTCTCCAATTATGTAAAGAAGAATAATTCAGTTGATACACTACTGTACCTGCATTTCTGTATCTGTATACACAGTTCCTGCTCWTCAGAAATTACTGACTCAATATCATACAATAAACAAGAGATACCAGTAGGACTGTGGCTTGGGTGGTTTTGGCCAGTGACCTTATAACTAATCTATTAAAGGTGTGATTTTCTAGATACTCCCCATTCCAATACCTTTAGTATCTGATATATGTTAATCAGCTACAAATAAAAGTTGCTCTGTTGTTTCTAGCCCCACAAACACTCTTGAGCATCAAAACCAAGCCAGAAGCACAATAGCTRCAGTGAATAAAATAAGACCAATCAAAAAATTAAAAAAAAAAAACCAAACCCTACCCAACAAAGGAAAAAAAGGATTAAAAAATAGCAAGAAGTTTTATGACCCTTACATTAGCCTGTGCATTTGAACTTYGGACATTTCTGATGACGGAGTGCCTGTAGATAAAACAACCTAGAAAGCTTCATGATATGCAACAGCACAAAGTGGAAACTGAAAATGTTTGTCTAAGGGAGGGAGGAAATAGGAYTTAGTAGTACTGAAGCTATTTTGGAAAGGGAACTGCAAATATTAAAAAGATACTTTTTTTTTTTTTTGTAAACAATCAGTTGAACGGGATTATAAACCTCCCTTCACATTGTTGGACCTGAAATGTGGCAAAAGAGAAGAAAGAATACAATGACTTACCAGCAAGGCTGTTTGCTAGGTAAATATTTCATCCAATACTTGTACGATACTYGGTCTCCAACAGAATCCATATATTATTACCAGTGTCCTGTAAAATGATAAAGACAAAAYAAACCATAATTCTTTGAGGAATATTGTAAATAAGAAATGCAAGCATGGTGTCAATGAGAAATACTGTATGTTACTGAAGTTTCATATCATGTCTACTGGGAGAATGTAGCTATTATTATAAGGCATTTTAACAAAGATTACTATGGGGAAAAAAGACATTTGAAAACATTACAGCAAAATACTGGCAGGTGGGTAGTCTTTACTTCATCAAAAAAGGCTGATTATATTATAAAAGCATATTCATGATACCAACTGAATAAAAATGAAATTGTGTATATCTACTTGAATAAAGAGATTTTTCTGGTGCTGCTTGAAAATCCAGTGTCAGTCTCACTAGAGAAAAAATTGTTAGAAAGTATAATTTCTGTTGTTTTGCTTTAATTCCATAAAGCTGTGTCTAAGGTAACGGTTAGGCTCTCATCTGAAGCTGGTAGAGAAAGAGAAGCACCTCTGAAGAGGAAACCAAGTCACCTGTGTGGATGTTCCTCCCTTCACACAGTTTGTTTAGTTGGTCAGTTCAGCCTGCACTGCCAACTTGTTAAGGTAGGAAACATGAATCCCATCCAGAAAGCGAAGGGGAAACAAGAATKACATTGTCTATTTTTATTTTGACAATGTTTAGCTGTCTCCCACTCCTGCAATCTGCAAAGTGGCAGAAGACAGACTTCATGGTTGTGAGATTTTCAGATGAGAGTTATTAACTCCCTGTGAACAAACCCATGGTGTCAGGGTCAGAAAATTACTGCAGATTAAACTTCAGGGACCTTTCCCAATCCCTGAGATGATGAGAGAAGTCARTGGACAAACCTTAAAGCTATTGTTTCAGAATGAAGGATCAGAGTGCACAAATCCCTGTTAAGGACCCCTATTTAAATACACTTTTCATTTCCTGAACATTAGTGAGACACACAAAGCTCAATGTTTATAAAGAAACTGCAGTATATGTCGGCTACAACATAAATATTTTACAAGTGTGCAGAACCTGCTAAAAAAGAGCTTTTCTCACTTTTACTAATGCATCCTTCATACCCATAACAACCTTAGTACATGTAATCACTTTAAGTAAAAGAAATAGTCTTGCCAAATATGAAATGGTTGCTGAGATACAGACTGGTRTGCCCAATGAGAAACAAATACTACATTTCAATCTGCTTTTAGTGAGTTCAGGAGCATCCTCATCTTAAATGCTCTTTAAGAATATTTTCTCTCTTAACATGCACCAATTAGAAGGAGGAAAAGCAGATGGCCAAAATAAATTAGAGACAGCATACCAGCSCTGCCTCAGATCATCACCATTGGCAGATCTAAGCAGCATCACCATCCAGTCAGTAGTAAGGAAGAGAAGTATATGTGTTTTTTTCCTCTATCCCTTTCCGGAATAAAATTGGAGAGGCACTGCAGCTGTCAGAGTACTCAGTTAGCAGATCTGAAGAAAGCATAAATCTGGCCAATGACATATAAACCCTTCTGAGGAAGAAATTTTTTATCCAATCTAAACCTCCCCTGGCACAACCTAGGACCACTTCCTCCTGCCTTATTGCTTGTATACTTGGGTGATCAACCCTCAGCTTGCTGTAACCTACTTTCAAGTACTTGCAGAGAGTGAGATGGCCCCTGAGCCTCCTTTTCTCCAGACCTAAGACCCCCTGCTCCCTCAGCCTCTCTTTGYAAGACTTGTGCTCCAGACCCTTCAGCAGCTCTCTTGCCCTTCTSTGGATAAGCAGAATGACGCATCTAACATGACATCTGTGCTACTCATCAAGATAAGTCCTAAGTAGAACAATTTTTAGATTGTTTGGGTTGGATTTTGGGGCTTTTGTAAATGATGATGGCTGCAGCTACTCCATGGCGTTGTTGTTAATGGACAGCCATCCTAGACTGTAACACAACATCATGGAGTACACTCATGGTGGCACTGAGGAGSAGGAGTCAGGGCARGAACTGGGGACAGGCCTGATGGGARAAAATGGGACATTAGGGATATACCTCATCCTGTATGTTGGAATACCTGAAGCTTTCTGAGGCAGCTGAGCTAACTGACCTGTTAGTTAACATTCTTCTATGTTTGAAGAAATTAGTCACAACTAACACAGGTTTCAGCAATCCCAAATGATTTATTGAAAGTGTTTTGCCTTTCTGGTGAGAGAGTTTGAGGAAAGATCTAAATGCATGGTTTCACTACTGGACCAAAATAACAGACCAACCAACCTTGAAATGTTATCGTTTGCTCGATATGATTATATAAAAATTACCTGAACAAGCTATGAAGAGTATTAAGYAATCTGAATGCTGAGTGAAAAAAGAAAATGATTGCAGAATAGTTAAACATGAAAGAATATCTGAGAGGTTTTGGGTCGTTTTGGTTTTGTTTTTATTCTATCTCTTAAGCTGAAGATAAATTGCCGGCCACACATGTACACAAGTTGTCAGCTGATTTAATTTTCACACAGACGATCTTTTTTTTTGCAGGTATTTTTCCCCAGTTGTAGTACTAGAAAGTGTAAGTATTATATGCTGCATCTAATTGACACAGCYGTGTTTCTAATTAAAAAAACTTCAGGCATTTTGCAGCTCAGAACTGAGCATTTAACATGTCATGAGCTTTATAAGATATCATTTGTCTCCAGTATGAATTGCATAATTGGGCAACCCAGTCCCTGCACAACTAGGGGCTATTGTGCTTTGCCATGTCATTTTGAATGTCTTTTATTTTTGATAAATAATCCTTGTTAGTGTTTCTACTGTTGCTGGAGGGTGTTCTACCTCTTTATATTTTACACTTATTGCCATTCTAAAAGCTTTTTTTTTCAAAAGAATTAACTTCTGAAAACATTCTTTTGTCCCTTASACCTTGCATTTAAGATATATTTTATAGCTGGCCAACCTTATTGTAGATAGGATTTTGCTTGRTATGGAGATGTGTCAAAAATGTGTTTTCCAGAGATTTGGGAAAGCCTTGCATGTGGGAACCTGTGCCATATATCGTAAAAGAATAGATTCATGTAATTCAAACATTTCCAGAAATCCACTTTGTTAGAAATAACTTTTTATAGCACTTGAGCTTTTTCAGGCTCAAATCTGGGAATCACAGAACTGTGGAAATATCATATCATGGCATATAACACCATTTGAATTAGAGTCCTGCTGTGTTAGGCATTGAACACAAATTACATCCAGATTGTCCTTTAGCCCTAATTGCTCTCAGTTTTTATTTATAGTTTTAAAAGAAGAGACAATCAGCCATACAAAGTTCTAGTCTTTCTTAATAATTACTTACAGACACATCCCACTGAGAACAAAACCAGTTGCCATTTTCCATTATCTATGACAATCAGTTGTGAAAGAATACAAATCCACCCTCCTAAAATAGTACCTCTGACCTTCAGAGAAAGTGGTAATTTGTACCAACAGCCTAAAGTAAAAACTAATGTAGCCAACTGGACTCTGATGGGGCAAAAGTGATTTTTGAGTCATAACTAAGCAATAAAATCCTGCTTTGCCATGAATGTCAATAGCTGCAGCAATACAGCTATAAGAAACCTAAATTATTGTTTTGTAGGATGTGTTTATTTATTATTTTGCACTGAATTCTCAGGATATTCAGTGCAGTACTGAAGATGTTTTGACACATGGAATAGGAGGTAGAGCAGGACTGCAAAGAGAGATACATCTGCAATGTGATACCATTGTTAAAAGAAACATGGTGGGGAGGCTGGAACTAGATGACCTTCAAGGTCCCTTTCAACCCAAACCATTCCATGATTCTATATGGTTCTATGGTTTGCTAGGATAAGTGGCTACTTGGAAATGTGATTTTGAGAAGACAATTTAGAGTCAGGGAATGTAAATTTCGTGGAGATTTTTCTTAAATTAGAAAGTCATCAACATATGACTTCAGAGAGTCTRAAAGGCAGTTTGTATGATCAAAGCCCAGCCTAGTTGCCACACAATACTGGCCTCTACCAGATACATAACAAGAGGCCACTGGCACTTACATAATAGGGTAATGAATCTCAYCTTCAGATTCCAAAGAGCATGTCAATTCCTAAAGGGCACAGAGGTYAGAGATCTCAGAGGTCTTGCATTAGATTACACACCATCATGTAAGTGGCCGGACGAACCCTGCAATACCTCTGGCACAGCAGAACACTCCCCTCTTCAAAAATTAGTGTTTGGATATCTACACACACATAGGATTCTACTGCACCTTCTCAGGCTCCTAATTTGTCTAATTCATTTTGCAGTTAAATCACACACACAGGAGGTGGATAAAAGGAAGACAGACTAGGAGCACAGCCTGAAAGATGTTAYGTGATGAAATGAAAATCTAGCCTTGAATTCCCTTCTTCCACACAACTATCTATTGTCATTCAAGTTACCTCAGGGATGCAGGTCACCCACACTTTGATTCCTCTTCAGATTTTGTGGCTGATAAAGGGAATGTTGGAACTCTGTGTACTTCAAAATGAATTTATATTTACATCCATTTTACCAGTGAATTACTTTAATTGTGATGTGAAGGAGCAGTCAGTTTAAAGACTATAATAGGGATTTACACATATTACTTTGATATATCTCACAGAGGGATATTCACAAAGGCTAACTCAAGTAATGGACAACTTAAGAATAATTTCCCCAGGCTTCCATTATAGTCAGTTCAGGGAAGGGATCCTCCAGAGAGTGATCCAGATTAGAAGACTTAACTTTTGCTAGTTTTTCTGAATGTCCCCCRAAGAGGATCTTTTTATGACTAATTGTCAGTCAATTCTCTTGCAAATAAACACCTACTTCAAACATACAGACAGCATAAAATTGGTCTCTTGCTGACATTTTCACTGATTTTTCAGAGTAGCATCCATTCCTATCAAGTTCTTACAATTATTTTGCAAAATACCACTTTAACAGCAGGGTAGCTGTGTAAAGCAGCACTCAGCACTTGAACCATCACTACATCACCTTTTTCAGCACCCCTACACTGAAATGTCAAACCATGCTCCACCTACTTGTCTAGTCAATTTTTAGAGATYTCTATGTATGATCAAAACCCAGGTTAAAGATGATCTTATCTTCCTTGAGTTAACACTACRTGGAAGATAAGTTCTGATGAAAGCTATAGAAAAAAAAAAAAAGGGACTGAACAACTCTACAGAGTAATCACTTGCATTCACATCTCCACATAAATATCCAAAGAAGTATGATCTTTGGAAGAATGAACAGTAACACACTTGTACCCTCTGAAACCTCTTCACTGTGTTGTTTTTGTTTCTTTATATGAAAGAAATTTCTTTATATTCTCCTTGGAGTTTCATAGAACATGATAAAATGTTCCATGAAGTCAGCACTGTTCAAATGCTATTATCCAGTAATGTGAAGAATCATGTATTCCTTTCCAGGATTCATCTGTGATTTAAACAGTCTTGTGCTCCTTTCAGCAGCTCAGATATTCTTGTGAATGCTGTATAGATTTTATGGAAAGAGTGAGACTGACAAACTGCATGTGGTGATGTGTCTGGTCACTGTAATGATTCATTTATGTATTGCTAACTGGCACTATTAGTGTCAGTTAACACCAATTCATTCATAAAATTTGTTTAGTGGCAGCTAGTTTCTGGTTTACAATGGCTAGAAATCTGTCAGTCATGYTGCAAAGAAAATGAAAGCAATCTTCTTAGGGGCTACGTATTTACAAAATGAAATCCAAAGTCCTATAACTCATAACAACATCTTTGTTGTTACTTTTTGTATTACATTTTTGTAGATAGATCTGGAGTTTATATTTGTATCAAGATTGGTCCAAGACACCAAGCTTTAACTTGGAAGAAATGGCAACATGAAGATTTTAATTTTAATTATTTGAAARCATCAGTAGAAGGAGAAGGATGCCTATGAACAGAGTGGAAACTGAACTGAAGTGATTTGAGAAAAGCTCAGCAATTTTACATCTGTTTCTGGGCATGTTTTTGTTTTTTAACGCCAGCATTGAAAACAAAAAAGAAGAAAACAGCTTTACTACAAAATGAGATTATATTCAAGGCATGAGAAAGATCTCAGGATACYTGAGCAGTGCAAAAGTGCAAAAGTACACATCAGTGCCAACTTCCAGCTCAAATGTTCTTTAATCACTGATCACAAATGCTTGAAATGGCAGAAGTTTTCTAATGCTTTAAAGCCATGAAGATATTTGGCTTCCTGCAAGACTTATTTCCAAAGTTTTCAATCTGAAGAAGGATTATTTCTACAGTTAACAAGGAGGGACAGGAGAAACCCTAGAGAGAGATTCATCACACCTAAGCTAGACAACTGCATCTGAGCCAATCACCCTAGGCTCCCTTTCCAGTCAGGAAGAGTGAACAGCACTGCTACATTAGGAGACATCTGTCTCTTTTGGACCTCTTCTTTAAGATGACATATTTTTCACCCTAAACCCCATTGTTTCTCATCTTTGATWACAACTGGAGTCTGGTTAACTAGCTCAGATAGGAGATGTTTAAAATCAGAYATGAAAATCCTACTTCTGCTGTGTCTAAACTCTTCCACAATGAGCATGGGGCATTTCCCAGTATYAGCTGCCATGCTGAGCATGCAGAACTGTGTTACTGAAGTTGAGCTTTCTCACAATAATTGAGAAAAGCGAGGAGCTAGAGTTCACTGCAATGGAGTTCTTGATAAAAATATATAGCAAAATAAATGAAATTMATTTTTCTTGTCATATTTAATAATGATTCTGATGAATAGACACTTAGGGGACTTGATCGTTGACATTTTTTTGAAAGGTCTCATAATGGGCCAGAAAAATATACACTTTTAAGTTGGAGATATATGTCAAAATTCTTAATAAATATTTTCAGTGAGAACTTTCACATCTTTTTAACTCCCAATGAAGAGATTTTCCTCTCCATGATTTTCATAACCATGGTGGTTCAACCCTTTAAAACACGAGTTCWTTTTGCTCCTTATGCGTACTGTTTTGCCTTCAGACTGTTCACAACTACACTTCTTGTCAAGAAATGCTGTTTTACATCCAAACCTACACAAGACAAAAAAATATTGTTTCTCCTGTACATACCTTCAGGAAATAAGAAAAATGGTCTTTAAAGAAGTGTTTGGAAAAACATCTTTTGTGATTTACTAGATAGCAGCTAAACTACAGGATTCAGGAAATCCCCTTGCCTGAAGATGGTTAGAGGATAGGAAAGTATTAGGTGTAGGCATCAAATTTACATGTTCAGTTCATTCTTTTCTCCTGCTGTCTGCTTGCAGCCACTGCYGGAGAAGAGGAACTGCTAAATGAGCCCAGATTTTCCAGCTCAACCCCTTTAAACATAAATTGAAAAGCTGAGGATGTACAACGTGAAATGGTGGCCAAATAACAGAGAACACTTGTCAGCTCTAATCCAACTCATTTATGTAGCTGGAAAACATTAGTGTTATTCATTGCTCTCTAACATTTCATCAAATGTTCTTCAGGTGCATGCTTAAATAGCAATGAAATAAAAATATTGAAAGTTCTATACATTTCCACATAACCCACTTCAGGTCTGACCTTTTAAAAAGTGTTTGCAACTCATTAAGTGGAATCAATACCCTTAATTAGCTTTCAATTGCTAAGAAAGGCAAAGTCCTTTAAAATTTTATATAGCAAGTGTAAAAACTGAGTTAGGTGTATCAGTTCCTTTATCAACAGAATGAGCATAAAGATTGCTTTTTTATTATGTGCTGACAAGTACCTAAACTCTCTGCTTTCTGAGAGAGATCAGGAGCGAGCAAATTAAATGGGAGAATTTGAATGTATCCATTGAGCTAAAATAAAAATAAAAAGCAATACTGTATCTTTAAACAGAAAGGTTAGATTGGATTCTGATGAATATCCCCATAGGAAGAAAAGACTTAACATCTCATTTACTCTTTCACCCAAACACTGCAAGTAAAAAGCAAGGAAATCTTCTGATTTCTAATGCCATTGATTCAGTCTTTAGTTTGAGACTGTAAATTCCTTCTGCAGTACCAACACTACCCTCATCAGTATTTTAATTTGTATTTTTTTGCATTTGACTACATTAGGAAAACAGAAAGAAAAAAACCTGGCTACTGATCCTGTCTTTGTAACAAGGACCTCAACCACTACTTTCTGCTTTAAATCAAGAGTTTTCAATCATAATTTTTGCCTCAGACGGAAAAAGGAAACATGACCATCTAAGACATTGCACCAGTGTCCAGAACTAAACTCAGCAATAAAAAAATTGAGGGTGAAAAATAAATGTTGATTTTTGACACGTTTTATCCTCTTCATTGTGAAGATCCATRTATGTCTGTTGCAGCTTGGAGAGGAATTGCAAGAACAGACTTCATTCTAGTGTTCTGGATAACTATCATGAAACCTGTTCTGGAAAGCAAGCTCAGGAGAGTGGAAATGTGTCACCTGTTTTGGCTGGTACATTTTGTCTTACACTGGTATACTTTGCATGAAACTGTAGTTTCAATCTCATTATATGCACACATCTGTGGAATTTCTGAATAACATAAAAAAATTTTTCAACATTTGCCTGGTCTTTGTGGATTTAAGGTCAGAACAGATCAATAAAATACTTGTCTGATTTCTGGAAAAGCACATAACAAAGAACTTCACACACTAATTCCTGTATCAAGATTAYGGCTTCTGCTTGAACTATCACAAACTCCAGTAAAGGATATCCAGCCACAACTTTTAGACTTCAGGTGGTGAGGAATCCATCATGCATCCAAGAAGGCTTTTTCAATGCCTAATTAGCTTTACTTAGTGTATGTACCTCGGTTCTAGCCTGGGTTTATCTAGCATTAGCTTCTACCCACTGCAACTCATTATGRCTTTCCAGTGAATTAAAAAGTCATTACCATCAGATGGCTTTCCTCACTTAAGCACTTGAAGACCATGAKGAAACCACCTCCTAAACTCCATTATAAAATAAATTGATTGAGAATTTTTACTGTRTCTCCTCAAAGGACATTAACTGCTTGTTGAAGTTATTAGGTAGCAAATATACCAGTATGTTCTCTAAAGACTTTCACAATCTCTCCAGCACATCATAAACCACATATTCAAGAATGGTAGTTCTTTCTTTAAGCAAAACTTRTCAGTGTATACCATGAATTCCTCAGCCCACAACAAGTTTCAGAAAAGAGAGGGATGATTTTACATTCTTCAGCTGTGAATTTCTTCCCTCCTTTCTGCCTTCCAAGACTGACTGTTTTCTGAATGTTCCAAAATGCAGCAGTTCTTGTGTTTTGAGAATGACAGCAGTTAGATGTTCTCAAAAAATTTTAAAAATCCRTTCTGCTGCTCCCTTTCAGCTATTCATACTCAATCTTCTGTCAATAAGGGAATTTCCCCTTCTAGTTTTATATATAGGAAACATATTGTCTAAATAAAATAAGTTTGATAAATTTATATATGAAAAGAGTCCTGCTCCTTTAATCTGTAAATTATCCTCTCTTGTTATCTAAAGCAARTCATATATATAAAACTTAGCTATCTAAACTTGTTTTATCTCACAAATTTAGGCAGAAGCTCAGTGTTAAACAATTAGCTAAGAGCTACAGTTAACTTCAATAAGCCCTATAGACTTCACTTCTATCTCAATCCAGAAATTGTAGWTCTTGTTTCTCTGGAACATCTCCTCCAGCAAGAACATGTTCTAAGGATGAAAAATAGTTGTTACTAGTTTTAAGATCAATTCATGGCAGCAACAACATATTCCTYTCTGAATGGTGTTCAGCTACCCCTTGCTTTCAATGCCTGCTACTAAAAGTGTTTGTTATACACCTGATTTGAATTGATCTGACTTGGACTGTAAAATTCTTTTGTGTGTGTGCGTATGTGTGCATGCGCGTGTATGTGTGTATTTATATGTATTTATCTGTATTTTTTGCCACTTTCTGTAAAAAACTAGTTCATTGATATATCTTTTTCCTTTGTGATAGCACAGCACAATAGCAGCAGTCATGTTTCGACTCCTGTTAGCTGCTGTTTTGTTTTATTTTATTTTACATCTGAGCAAGCACCTTTATTCTGAACAATCCTGGTCTACTTTTATGGGTGGGGTTGAAAATTTCAGGTCTGAAAAAAAAGAGAAAACTTCCATAATCTGGAAGGTATTTTTATTTTAGCACTTTATTATCCTTCAGTATGTTTTAAGATGGCTCTAAAATATGAAGCTAGAACTGCAACAACCCTTGCCTTGGTTCCCGAGTGGGGCTGGTACAGACTGGTGCAGTCCCATCAGGGTATGAGGTGTCCAGGTGCACAGGTAGAAGACACTGGCTTTTCAATACATTGTGCTGCCTTGGCATTTTGGTGTCCATGTAATTCCTAACCCATAGGTTTGGACAAGTAGCAGTTTCAATCTCTAATWCAAAAGTTGTATTATGACATCATGGGTTGACAATATCCCAAAGGTGAATAGAATGAACTATAATTGTACAGGATTATACAAATATTCTGTATTTTTGCCTTRTTCCTCATCTTTTCTTTAGATTTGTTTGCTAGATTTTTACATGAGTAATACAACAATTCATYCAGACATGAAAAGGGTAGCACAAATAGTTACTTGTGCTGATTTGACTTGACAATCTCTCTTGCTTCCTTTTTCTCCTATTTTTTTAACTATTTCTCTTGACATAACTCCAGCTACTTCTTTCAGCTTCTGAGTCCCAAAGCTACCATCTGGCCTGCAGCTTGGAAAAGCTGTTCTCAATGTAGAATCTTCCTTATTTGACACTCCAGCAAAGACTTTTTATAATCTCTACTCCCACTATCCTAGGCATGCTAATAAAAAACAACAACAAATATTACTAAAAGAAACTGAAGCAAAACTTTTATGGCAGGAAAATAATTCATGCCAATGATTCTGAGCAAATTTGAATCCACTTCAATACTAGCAATCTGCTTACTTGGGAAAAAAAAAAGAGGAAAAAAAACCCCACAACCAAVCCCCAAATACTGAAAATCCCACCTGACGTGATTGTGCAGTAGATATTATGGGAAGAAATACCTGCTCCATCATGACACTACAATACTTGAGCTGACGTTCCACTTGCTGCTGTTATACTACTAGACAGAGTCATGAAATGGCCAACCAGTCTTTTTATTTCTTACATAAAACAATAAAGTCCATTAATTTTTCTTTAGGTTTGTATTTTTGTGGTAGCATATCAAAACCTTGCCCTTAGTTTCATTTTTTTTTGTCATCTTGAGAACAGTGAGTGAATCATTGCTTAGAATGTAATATACTATACTAACAGTACAAATTTCCCTGAAGTAAACACTTTCCAAATCTGATTTGCAGTACTCATACCCTGATCTTTGATTTGTCAGGAGCTAACTGCACAGCAGTACAATAGCAAGCAGGGACAGAACAGCAAATCACACTAACTTAATTATGACTGGTTGCAGTATTTTGAATAAAAAGAAAAGAAAAAAAAGACTCTCAGAAATTGAATCTTCCTGGTGAAAATAGGTTTCACAGAAGCCTGCAGGAAAAATCCAAACCTAAACACCAACTGTAGCTTGAAATAAACAAAGGAGAATGGAATGCTTCTTACTCCATCATTTATTCTACTCGTTTTAATAGTTCTGCACATTCTATGATTGGGAACCATTTATTTGTAAAGTCTGCTGAATAATTGACTCAAGCTAAAGACCCACAGAGAAGTATTTCTTAGAAGGTCATATTGGGTCACTGGTTAATGTTCTCATGTTCAGACACATGTCTAAATCAKTGCTAATGGTCTGGGCAATGGGACAGAGAAAACCTCAACAAGATTTTGGGTGAAGGCAGATCAGTGTGGGGACCACTCAGGAGGCTCAGGATAGGGTCAGTCATTAAGAGAATTCTTGAAAGGCATAGCGATCTGGATTCAAAGGAACTTCACCACAAAGAAAGTGCACAGTCCTGGAACTGAGATGGAATAATCCCATGCAACAAYACAGGCTGGGATCTGCTTGTGAGAGACTGTAAGAAATGGATTTCCTCAGTTTGGAGAACAGACAGTTAAAGGGAGACCTTATTGTTGTTTATAACTGTCTAGTCAGARAGTATAATGTGGATGAAAACAGACATAAAAATACAGAATAGAACAAAAAATGTCAAAGGCTGAGCTGCAGAATGGGCAATTCTGATTATATATTATGAAAGGTAATTAAACATTGGATAAGGTGGCACAAAGAGGTTGTGCAATCTCTATCTCTTAATTAAAAATMCAACTGGAAAACATTCCAAGAAATCTGTCTTAGGTTGGCCCTGCTGTGATGAGCAGATTGGACAAAATTGGCTTCAGAGATCTCTTCCGGTTTAAACTAATCTACAAAATTATATTTTAGTGTTTAGAGCCTAAAAAAAAATTTGGTTCTCTYACAAAATCTTCCTCTGCTGTAGCTGTTATTTCTGGATAGTCTTGTAGATAAWAAATACATCTCAATTCTTGTCTTTAATCTCTTGGTAACAGAATTCTGCTTATCTCACTAACAAGCTTTCACTTGGATGTCCAGYCTGATTAATCTGATCTCTAATTAAACATTCAAATGGCTATTAGTTTTGTTAGGTTTTACTGATCAATGGTATTCTTTTCTACAGTGGGAATTCTACTCTTTTTTTGAGTTTTTCCATGCTGATTGTCTTTTCTAAATCTCAGTTTCTGCAATATTCAATATGAGATTAGTGGTCTATTCAACATTTGAGCAGGGACACCRCTGGTGTGTGGGATGGCATAATCTATGCTGTTGCTTTTCCTTTTTTACTAAAAATATTTTGCTTTCTAACAGCAGCTGCAGCTTAAGAAAAAGGTGCTATATCTAAACATGCTGTACATAAGTAAAATATATTAAGGCTGGATTCCTAAGAGTAGAAAATTTAATTAGGATTAACAGGCAATAAAGGGGGTGGTGGTGGAGGAGCAGGAAAGAGATCTCAATTGCWAGGTCCATCTGCTACCTACAGGAAAAATCACTATTCTGTGGAAATAACTCCTGGCTGAGGAACAGTGTGCAAAACAACATCCCAATCTCTGCTAGCTGAGGATCCWTTCYGCCCTAGGATGAAGATGTACAWGTATACATCTCTTTGACTGTGWGGGCTTTAGTTGTGCTCTTGTTTCCAGGCTAGATGGAAAGCATTATTTTCTCCTCTCCAGTGTGGTAATTTCTCCTAGACTCCATTTGCTATATTTCTATTGATCCTTTGAGGATTCCATTTCATGAAGAAAGGACAAGGTATAAGTCTTAATAACTTAGGCACTAATAYGGATTGTCAAGAGACTTTGAGCTCTGATTAACAGMTAAAATACATTTMTTTTTATGAGCTTCTTAGGGCTGGTCACGCCTCCACCTAGAGCAAGGTGTGTGGTTGTGTGGCTGATACTGACAGCTCAATAACTCCATCAATTCTCTCAAATTATATTCATTTTGATTGTTTGAGCTCTGCGGTTCATAGACACCCATGAGAGAATTTTTGTGAGACTTTCAAGTGAAATGATCACATTTACTTGACCATGGGCYTGGTCATTACAGCTACCTTTGCTGTGTTAATACCCAGAAGTCCTGTATTCCTGTTGGATTGCTGTGAGGCTCACCCAAGTGAGGAATGCAATGCAAATACACAGAAACTGGAGCCACCCAAGGGGCTGTGCCCATGTGGCATGATGTCACGTGAAGAGAGTCTAGCCTGAGTTTTGGAAGTGGCATTACCATACTCAGCCCACTGCTATATCAGGGGGAAAACACAATCTATTGAGAACAGAATGCAAGAAGCCCTGTTATCTTGTTGCCCTTTGGAATTGCGAGTGCATTAGGAAAATAAAGCTAAAATCCTTCAGCTGACSTTTTTTGAAGGCAGATCAGAAGCTCTTACTGGGAATTTTGTACATTTACRTGTATATGAGCACATGGAAAATATTTAAGTTTCTTAAATGCTTGTTTTTCTATATGTTGCACACAACACTACACAATTGCTCTGCATGAAGGCAGAATACTACATAGGCTGCAATTTAAGAGAAAGAGACTATTAGTACRATGTCATATTTCTTTGACAAGCACATACTTTTGTACTGTATTAAAGCAAGGTCAAGTCAAATTTTACATTGTTTTTCCTGAAAAATGCCAAGAGGCAAGAAAGTGTAATGTAACATCCCTTTTGATTTTATATCCAGATTCTCAYAGAACAAAAGGGAATTAAGCACTCTGTGAAAAATTTTACCATAAATATGTATGTAGAATKTCTATTCATTGAGAACTGTCTGAGGAAGACCTGATTCCCAAGTTGTAAACTTCCATTTGCCTTTATAATTAGGTGATCATGTCCACATAGTAATAAACCAGCACACAGTGTTTTACTAAAAACACACCTGAAATTATTTAGGGAAGAACATATTCCTTTGTTCCATTGAAACTCACATAAATTAAAGTTATTCAATGGTAGAAAAAGTAGCCCTCCCTTCTACCTCTCCTTTTTTGCAATATTATTTTAAAATTTGGCTCAAAATGTGGTAAGATACTCCAGACTGGTATCTTTATTAATTTCATATGTCTATTGTGAATATCCTGGTGTGTTAAATTACCAAGTAGAGAAAGAATTTACCTTTGCAGGTGACTAGAAGGAACAGAAAAAACAAACAAGAAAAAATTAAGAAGGAAAAAGGAAGAGCTCAGTAATGTGATAAAAATACTACCTAAGCATTGGTCAAGTGAATGAGTATTTCAATAAGGGAGGAATCAAAACTGAACAGCATAGTAAAGAGAATTAACAATTAAGTGATGGTGAATCATAGTAAGGAATCTGAACACATTACAATAAACACGGACTATAAAAAAGTAGGATTCAGAGGAGAAGCTTTTGCCCCTAAATAATAGTTCACATGTGCATTCATGGAGTGAAYAGTTTTTAATGAGAAATTCCTTCAACTCCTTTCATTAGGAAGTGACAAGTTTCATTAGAGGAACATTTGGTGATATTTTTTCTTCTCTCCAYCCTTTTGGTAATTCATCCCTACTTATGTCACATTCCATTTTTGTCTTTGGTGAATTTTGCAATTTATCATAAAAGGAACAAGTCTCAGGTCCATATTTTACTAATATGGAGCAAGAAAGTGTTAATGAAACTTCACTCAAAACAGGAGAAAGCCCAGTAGTCTCCAAGAGCTAATAAACAAGAATTCYACTCAGTTTGGAGGAATGTTTTTCCATTTTGGTTTGGGTTCTTTTGCAAGGTTTGGCTTGCAGAGGACATATATGCTAAAATATATTTTTTTAAAAGGTCATGATTTGATATTTTTCCAGACAAAATGGAAAAGACATGAAAATACAATTTTTGAGCTGAAAAGGGCTACTCAGGTCAGTGATCAAAGAGTGAACACATGATAATATRGCAAATAAGCAAAGAAGTCAGAGCTAGACTATTATTTCTACATTAAAGATTTCTGGCAGGCAACATTTATATCAAAACAGTGCACTGAAATACAATACAGGCTGCTGTACATGAACAGCTCCTGGGGAGCTTTGAGGGGGTTTTGGGGAGGGTTTTTTTTTTTCTCTCCACAGGCTTTATCTTACACATTTCCAGCTACAAGAGAGAAAGCTAACCCACAGAGAGCCCCATGAGAAAACCATGAGACACTGGCATGGGCACAGTGACTCTGATCTAAGGGAAGATTGCAACTCAGCAAGGAATGTAATGGTTAGGAGAATAAGGAAGTAGCACCAGTCAAAGGGGTGGTGGGGCTTGAATAAAACTAAAATCAACATATTCATGGTCTTTTGAATTAATCTTTATAAACTGAGTACAGAACAGAAGACTCAGGCTGAAAGAAAAAGGAAAACTCTTCAAGCATCAAATAAAAGAGATATTTAGAGTGATTTGCAGTTATTTTAATTAATTTATGACTTTTAATTGAAATATTATTTACAAGGCAACAGTAGCTAATGGCCATATTTTTTTGTGAAATGTGTTGAACTTTGAAATGTGAAGCCAAAGAGAGTGCCTGCCTTGTGAATTAGATGGAAATTTGGATGATTTATTTGTTTCTGACCTAATCCCGACCAATAATAGCTCACTGAATTCCTACAACACCTTCATAGGAAAAAGTGAAAATATAAGGAATTAGGCTGTGTCTTATGAGGAAAACACTCTGGATGAACAATCATTGCAACTGATACTTTTATCTTGTTTAATCAATTACAAATCCTGTGTCTTGTCTTTTACAAGTTGGGTTAAAAATATAAAGTCACAATGCTTRAGTGAATATCCAAGAACAATTTTAGAAGGGATTATCAGAACTTTCTCAAAATTCACAGTTCTTAATCTATCCTATTTTTCTACCCTATTCACCYACCTTCATCTACCCAAATTCACAACTCTTCACCTCTTGCAAGAACCCTAAATGGCTAAGCAGCATAATTTTCAATAAAATAACATCATTTGAACAGTATTTCAAAAAAGGCTACACAGATTTTTGGGGGAAACAAATGAATTATGCATCTAAAACATCAACAAATATTTATACAGCTAACAATCTGCATCTTAAGTGGTCTCTAGAAATTTAAAGAAAGGGCATACTGTAGCACTCTGTGGTAAACTCAATAATAGTTCCTAGCAGGCTGTTAACTAACACAGACATATTAACATGTATTTTTAGCTGAGCTTATTTTGTTCTAATAAAATTTAAAGAAGCATAGCTGAAGGGTAAGAAGTAGCAGCATCTGCTCCACTACCAGCTCTGCATTCTGCTGTGCCATTTAGGCACTGCCAGCGAGTATGTTTTTGAAACGCTGAAATGCAGTCCTACATTGATCCACTATTACAGCTTTAAAATAGTCTGTGTGTAAGTCTCTACTTTTAAATTCTGTGATGCAGGATTTCTGGAGGGATGCAATCCCAAAAGTAGCAGCCTAAATTAGAGGCTTGGATCAACAGAAGTGATGGCACTTGATCTTTATGACAGTCTCTCAGAAAACAGATTCCACTGCATGTATCCCTACATGTATCTTYGTGTTTCTCTTTGATGTCCAGTCTAGTTAAAAGAAGACTTTTTCGGTTTTTTTWAATTTTTCAAAGTATTTATGTATATTCTAACACTGCAAGGCTGGTGTCTGTTTCATGACTGGGAATCATGTTAAAAGCAAGATGGCACAAATATTAAATGGAGAGTGATTTGCTTTGGAGTACTGATGTTTCTTAAGTGATACAGATTTCTGTGAAGGACAAATTTCAAGGTAAAGGAGAATCTGGGCCTTTACATATGGTTTGGCATGAAAAAATAGTTTTTGAAGGCTTTGTAAAGAGTTTTCTGCAACCTTTCCCTTCATATCTGCTTGCAGGCTGGTGCAGTCAGAGTCCTGTCAATGGCACTTCTAAGTTATGATGGGTTAATTCTCATCTCTCTGGGCATCACTGGAACTTGACAAGGTGTGAGATCTGAGGGCACATTGGCAGTGTGGAGCATGTTGAGTGCCTTGGACAGCATAAGTCAGACACCTCAAGGAATATCTCCCCCAGGATGTCTCACAGAAATGAAGTTATAATCTGAGAAGTTGTTCCACTAGATTTGCTTTCCTTTAGGAATCGTGAAGAAATATAATTTAGTTGACTTCAGGCAACAGGAGAAATCTCTTCAGATTTCACTCATCAGACAGGCAGAAAGAAACAGCAGAGCTATCCTGTTTACTGAGTATAGCTTGATTTAAGTGATCAAAGTAACATTAGAAGGAGTGTAGTCACGTTTCGGAAGACACATATACAAGAATTAATTTAGTAAGTTGTGAAGTATTTAAAAGAAATATTTTACCTTTTTTTT
>CADDXX010000585.1:71358-96781 GCA_902810485.1 Alauda arvensis
CMTTTATTCATGGCGCAGTAACACASAAACAGCTCCAGCTGGTGGTTCCGAGGAGGGACCCAAGAACAAAGGACGCCCGTGCCTCACAGGCCAAGCGCAGGCAGGTCCGGGGTGCTGCTCACCGGGACGGGCCGCAGGTGTCTTTGTTATCCACAGGAGCGGCTGTTCACGGCCTCTTGGCTCGGCCTCCCGCCCCTGGAGCTGAACCCGCAGCTCCGACCGCAGACACCTGCACTGGGTGTGTTCCTCAACAATAATGTCTTCAAACTGACAGAGGGAAAGTTTGGCTTCGATATTAGAGAGAAATCCTTCCCTGTGAGGGTGGTGTTGCACTGGCACAGGTTGTCCAGAGAAACTGTGGACGCTCCACCCCTGGAAGTGTTGAAGGCCAGGCTRGATGGGGCTTGGATCTAGTCCTGGAATCTCTGCCGATGTCAGAGGGTTGGAACAGAGGTGATTTTTAAGGACCCTTACAACCCAACCCATTCTGTGATTCCGTGATTTGAATTCAGCAGGAAGAAAAGAGAGAATTAAATGTGGAACCTCTTTCAAAATTTCACGATGAAGTTTTTGTTATTAGAAACTAAAAAGCCAGAATAGGATTGTTTGTTCCACAAGACACCACACACTTTTCTTCAACTCTTGACTATTTCACTTTGGGTAGGAATTGATGAATGGTGTTCCTATGGTTTGAACTTGTAATAAAACTGKAGCCTTCCCTAAGGCCCACCAAAATCTGTGAATGGTATTTATTGATATGGATAAAAAGCTGGCACTTCCAGATGTGATTTGGAATATTGCCTTTCATTGTGAACCAAAAATTGGTTTGAACTTTTATTAAAGACTCCAGTTTACAGCTTATGTACATTTGAAATATTATGACTACCTGGAGGCTGAGGTCTCTCAGCCACAGGCAGTATATCATAGGTATGACTTGGTCTTACAGATGCTGCACATGTGGAAGCACACATCAACCTGAGAGCATGCTAAGATCTGCATGATAGTTGCTCTCAGCATAAAGGCTGCAAAAAATGAGCACCTCTGGTCCTCATGTTCTGTGCCCACAGTGGGAGGAAATTTGCCTAAGCCAAGAGCTTTTAAAAGAAGAACATTAAATTTCCAAGTGCCATTTGGTTTAGCCAATTGGTGGTTTGTGGTGCAGACCTCAACACTGATGAAGGAATGTGCTGAAGCTGTTGTCTTTACTTGGAGCATTCTCATCTGATTCCCCTTACTGTACAGAAACAGACTCCAACATCTTCTGCTCTTGCCACCTGGGGTGCAGATCCTGGCCCCTTTGTAGGRGTCCACAGACTACAATAAAGGAAAATATAGCAAAAGCAGCTTTGATGGGAAACACTGCTACCTTAGGCCTCAATTATTCAGAAAGACCAGTCTGCTTTCACAAGTTATTATTCTCCTTCTTGTTTGYTACGCCAGTGGTTTCTTCCAATGCCTTTCCCCAGGAGGCTGAGCCTGAATTGTATTCCAGGGCAATTCAGAAACTAGAAGGCAAGCTGTGCCTCATTTTTGAAAATTAACATTTAACTTTAATTGTTCCTTCCCACGCTACTTTGGAAATTATTCCTCTGTGCAAACTGAACAAGAAAGGAAAAGGTCATGTTCAAATGGAGATTTAAAAAACCCCTGAACTTTAGCTCTAGTTTACCACCTTGTCTTCATCTTAAATATAGCAATAAAAACAAAAAAAACCTTGTCTGCGTGCCTGCTTTACATTAGAGCCTTACAAGAAAAGTTATATGTTGACTTTTTCTAAGCTTAAAAGAAAAATAACCAATTTGCTCTTGTGTGGTTCAGGGGGAAAATAGCCTTGAGAAAATGTTATTGATGTAGTGTATTTATGTAGGGTTGCAAGACAAATTATGCCATCAGCAAATAAGGTCAGAGTAGCAGAGTGAATTACTGGCAAAAATAGGTTCCTTGCAAAGGACAAAGGTTCTTTTAAATGCGTATAAACCTTGAAGCCATATGAGAAGAAATAATACAGATTCAGTGTGGAATGTAGTATTTTAAAGCTTCCTAAAACTCCATATGATTTTTTTGTAGACCGCTATTACCTTTTCAGGAAGGATGAAGAGGCCTGCATGGCAGAATATCTGCCTGTGATTAGTGGGAGGCAGTTTAAGGGCTTCCTTGAAGTGTGGTGTAACTGCTTCAGTTAGATTTCAGACCCTGCCTTCAGAGGGAAAAACAYTGCATTTAGGGATGAGTTCCTACTGCTTCTCATAGAGTCCTAATGAAGTTTTCTACAGCRGGGAAGAAGGAACRCATCAAYAGATGCCAAACTACCTGCTTAACCACAAATATGCACATGAGTACTCTGCAGAGAAGCACACACTATTTCGTTTTTAACAAAGAAGAATTCTGCTCTACAATTCTGGATATTTCATGTAATTCCTCATCTGTCYGAAAACTGTTTAACACTGGAGCTGCTAAAGTATTCCTAGTGCACATCAAGCCTTTTTGCCAATCATAAAAGTGAGTTTTGAAGATTTATTTCTGGGTTGGCCAGATTRTAGCATCAGTTATTTAAGAAAAAAACCCATAATCATATTAATTTGATAAATAATCTTTAAATAAAGCCACATATTAAGCATGCCAACAATGCTTTGCAGTTGCAATTGGCAATAGCATTTTTAAAAAAGGCAAAGTAATTGTTTATCAGGTGCACCAAGGGCCCTCAAGCTACAAATTTCACACTAATCATTCATGACAATGCAAAGTTTGGAGAAGACATCAGAAAGATCTTCCCCTTTTTAGGGATGCCCTAAGTTTTGGGATAGAGCAACACATAGGATGAGTTCACAGGTACAACCAAAGCCAGGACTGTATTTGCTGCACTGATGCAACCTCAAGCCCATCTGCCCATTTGAGCCCCAGCTTGACAGAACTGATAGTGGAGAGGCTGAATTCCAGTGGCCCAGAGCTGAGCCTGTGGAAGAGCTGACACTGTCCTTGCAGGTGGTGAAGGTGCCCAAAAGTCTCCATCCTACTGGCATGGAAACACCATGGTTGCATGTGTGCAGTTGTACACATCCAGGCTTGAACCCTGACATGTAATGATACCTTCTGTTTCTCATCCCAGGCAACAACTAAACATTGCTGACAGGATCACAGAGTATCCTGAATTAGAAGGGCCCCGCCAGGATCACTGTCTGACTCCTGTCCCTGCACACAGAACAGACCCAAGATGGTTAAGTAAAATCCAAGRTCTGTTCCTGATAGGCAATTTGGGTATCAACAACTTATTTGCAGGGCTTAGGAGTCTTGCTAGGACATCACTGGGCTGCACCTGGGACTGGTTGAAGTTGCTGGTATGAGCCCTGGATGGTGAGAAAACTGCTCTGCTCTCAGTAGATGCCTCTGCCTTCTCCCACCCTAAGAGCCACCAACCCTCCTGCCCTCAACTCCTACTGTGGGTGACAGTGGGCAGTTAGGAAACAAGTGTTAAACAACTGTTCTTTCCAAATAAGAAATTTCTSCTTTCAAACCTTTAAATATCACTGCTGAAYGAATCTATCGTGATAGTGAATCACRCAATATGGYCACTAATCTTAAACTGACAGTTAAAACTGCTTTCTTATGCTTTACACTGCTCATTTTTAGCTTTCCAAAACTTTGTAACATCACCTCTTATTTCCTGGGCATGTAACATTGTCACTGCACTTCTGTTTTCCCAAATGTTACTTGCTGCATAAGACTCAAGAACATTTCTGTCCTTTGATTGTGGTTTAAGAACAAAAATCGGTAGGTTTATGCAACAAGACAGTAGAAGGGGACTTTAAACAGTGTGATTAAGAAAATATCTTCTTTACACAGGGGGCAGGTGCTTTATCTATCTATCTATCTATCTATCTATCTATCTATCTATCTATCTATCTATCTATCTATCTATCTATCTATCTAATCTATCTCATAATTATAGGCTAAGAAATGGGCCTAGAGAGTTCTGTTGTGGATCAGCTGTTAAAGTAATAACCTGTGAGACTTGGTTCCTCGACTGCAATTCTAATTTATTATCAGCTTCTAATTTAGTGGTAAGTAAGATCTTTCTGAGCCAAAATCCAACACCTTTTAAAGATGCTTTTTGCTGATGTAACTCAATTGATTCTAATGGAGTCACTTTCACTTTACGTCAATGAAAGTGAAATCGAGATATCGTTACAGTCTCAGTTAACTCATCTACCAAGTAGATCCATTTTATCAWTGAGAGCTAGGGAACAGTTTAGAGATAGAATTTTTATTTTATTCTTAAAAAATCATACTTTTTGTAGTTAAAAAATTGCTRGGAAACATGACAACTGTTCTTACTTAAAGACTGTGACTCAAAAAAGAATGTGTTGGACTCTTGCACTGAAAAAGTGCATGATTTTTATGGAATCTTAGAATCATTAAGGYTGGAAAAAACCTTCAAGTTCATGAAGTCCAGCCACTTCTAAAAGCAGTCAARGAAATGTGACAGGAAATCACACCTTTACAAGTTGTGATTTTTTWAAACTTTCAGTTCCTTGACACTAATTTTTTTGTTTATTTCAGCTCACATTTCAAGAYGTGAAAAAATACTGAAATACCAAGTTTTCCTCAAGGCAGTGTTTAAAATATTATTCGCATGACAAGCTGAACATGTGTCAGCAGTGCCCTGGCAGCCAAAAGGGGCAGCTGTGCCCTGGGGTGCATCAGGCACAGCATCACCAGCAGGGCAAGGGGAGGGGATTGTCCTGCTCTGCTCTCAGCTGGGGCAGCCTCACCTCGAGGGCTGGGGCCAGTTTTGGGTACCACAGTGTATGAAAGACCTTAGGCCATTGGAGAACATTGAAAGGACGACCATGAGGATGATGAAGGCTCTGGAGGGGAAGCCATATGAGGAATGGCTGAGGGCGCTTGGTCTGTTCAGCCTGGAGGAGACTGAGGGGAGACCTCATTGTGCTCTGCAACTGCCATGGAAGTATAGGGGGAGGCACTGATYTCTTCTCTGTGGTGACCAACGACTGGTCCCAAGGGAATGGCCCGAAGCTGTGTCAACAGAGGTTTAGGCTGGATATTAGGAAAAAAGTGGTTGGGCACAGGAACAGGCTCCCTAGGGAAGTGGTCACAGCACCAAATCTGTCTGAGTTCAAGAAGTGTTTGGACAGTGCTGTCAGGCACATGGTAAGACTCTTGGGGATGGTCCTGGGAAGGGCCAGGAGCTGGACTCCATGATCTTGATGGGTCCCTTCCAACTCAGGATATTCTAWAATYCAGTGATTCTATAATCTCTAGTTCTTATTTATTTTACAAGGGTGTAAAAGTAAATCTAAAGTAAAGCAAATTTCAAAAAACAAAGTCAATCTAAAAAAATAAACAGAAAACTTTGGGTAAAAAGAACTTAAAAAGAGTTAAGCCTGTGTTCTAGTACAATTTCTGCTAAATATAATTTACCCACGTTCACCCTTCTAGCTTTCTTGTCATCCCATGTGACACATTTCTAGCATGTTTTTATTCCCTTTAGGCTTCATGCTTTCTTGTGGTGGGCCATCTGGCTTTCCTGGAGGAAAATAGAATCATAGAATGGTTTGGGTTGGAAGGGACCTTAAAGATCATTTAGTTCCAATGCCCCTCCATGGGCAGGGACACCTCTCACTACACCAGGATGTTGAGAGCCCCATCCAACCTGGCCTTCCACAACTTCCCTTGGCAACCTGTGCCAGTGTCTCACCATGCTCACAGTAAAGGATTTATTTCTAATRCCCAATCTAAACTTTCCCTCTGTCACTTTGAAGCCATTCCTCCTTGTCCTGTCACTACATGCTCTTGCAAACCATTCCTCTCYAGTTGTCTTGTAGGTCCCATTCAGTTAAACAGAGTGGGAAACCCTAGAGCAGCATGCTCCATTTGGATTGTTTTCAGAATCTAAATAAAARTCTGCATTTTCTCTCTGGCAGGCTTTGTGTTGGTTTTTCTTCTTTCAATTTCTGTGAGCAGGGTGCAAGTTTTTACATCTTGATCCCAGAGTTGGAAGCAGTTCGGTTTTCTCTTTTAATGCTACAGAAGAAAGGACCAGCTCACATCTCTTGATGTGAAAAGGGGAATCTCATTTGCATTCTTAGTTGTAAGAAATTGTCACTGTGGTAAATAAAAGCCCAATTTAATATATTTACTCTACAGGCAAGCACGTAAGKACTTTATCCCTGTGTTATGCATGACAAAGCAAAACCAGACAGACTGTATGCTAGATATTAAGAATATTGAATGACTAATTTTCAGAAAGCCAAGATCAGGTGTCTGCTAAAATTAGCCTTGTTTGGGTTTATTATTATCACTATCATTATTRTGATGATAATGACTGGACACCTGCTCAAGCAGCAGGTTAAATTGTATTAGTCAGTGTCTAAATATATACAGAATAAAAAAATTGGTTTCTGAATATAGTGCTTATTKTCTCAGGATGAAATGAGAAACCAAAGTGGGATATGGACAGAAGGGTGAGACCCAGAGCTWCACAAGATTTCCAATACAACATCCTCAAGAGACATCACAGACATTTTATGAGCTGACTGTGCAATCGATCTGAGATTGCTGCTATATTGAATAGATTTATATCTTTATAGGTGGTTGTATATACACATACAAATAGTCATTATGCAGTTTCACAGAGGTTTGCAATAAAATCTTTCTGTTCCTGCAAAGTGCCAGGTGAAAAGCACCAAGGTGCCTTTTTGAAGATAGTGCATGTAAGGGCTAAGGGTGCACTTCTCTAGCTGGTAACTAAAAGACTGTCTCTTAGTAGGTGGTAAGTCATGAAGATCCTTGAATCTGAAGATTGATGGCTTTGTTTAATGCTATGCAAGGACAAACAAAAGATTGTCTAGAATATAACTGGAATTATCAGGAAAAAAAAAAAAAGAGAAGGTTAAGGGAGGAAACATACTTAACAAAACCAGAAGTTGCCACATTTTGCTCCRCAAGACTAAAAAAAATCAAAGAATAAGTCAAATAATTGAGCTGTTGCATGACCACAATAGGCACAATTCAACTGATGTGAATGGAAGATGCTGMAAAAGGCCTAGGGGATTCTTGTGGACACCAGAATGAGCATGAATCAGTGTATTTGCATGAGGAATACAATAAAACTGTTCCATAAGGACAGCAAGATAAAAGAAACAAGTATCTTTAGTTACACCCAGTGAGGCCACACTTGAAATAATGGTCCAGTTTTGRACCTCCCTAATTTATGGGAAAAAATTGGAGGGAATGCTGAAGACAGCTGCCAAGATTATAACTAGCCAGGGCAAGTGACTTATGAGGCGAGTTTGAGAGAACTGARCTTGTTTAGTCTGACAAAAGAGACATTCCATAGCAGTCTGCAACTTTGTGAAAGGGGTGGGTGAAAAACAGGAGTTACCCGCGGTGGATATGGAATCCCAATCCCTGGAGTTTTCTATATTTGTCTAAAGWCATGGCTGACTTGGTCTGCTGTTGGTGGTGGTCCCAGTCTGGGTGGAAAGTTCAACCAATGACCTCCAACAGTCTTCAAYCAGCATTTTTCAGAAGATGGAGCAGTAGTTGTTTTGCTGCCAGTGTTTCATCTTTTTGAGGAACTAGAGAAAGCTGTCTSATCCAGACAACTACATGTAAGAACAATTCTGATTAAGTGATTAAAATTATGAAAACCACAGGACTGATATTTATTAAAGTATTCCTGAGCATCACTTTGTCACATAGCATTGATATGTTGAAAAGGTCCTTTAGTGCTGTGCCACAAAGCTCCAAAATTGCCTGTCAGATATGGCTCAAGCCAACAGAGAAAGTGTATGAGCTTTTAGGGACAACAGTACCCACAGGATTCCTAAGAGATCCTGTCCAGTTCTATTAGATCACCATCTATGAATAAAATATGAAGAGAAGACCATGTGTATTCCTGCACAAAAAATTAAAATACTGGAGAATTGCAAATTAGCAGTGCATGGAACTGTATTGAATCGAAGTGGAAGTTTGGGATATTGAGTAATTGTAAGAATAGGCAATGAAGTTGATTCTTTATGTTTTGAGTTTTTAAACAGGATTAAACATCTTTGTGGGACATACTAAAGAGATATTGTTGGTGGTACATTTACAAGGAAAAATGGACAAGAGGATCATACAGGAGGACAATTTTTAGGTTGTGATGATTCCTTTAGGGCTCATGTTTATGCAGAATTAATAGGGGCATGCCTGATAAAACGTACAGCATCAGTCAGACATGCAGACCAACTCATGATCTGGCTTCTAGCTTAGAAGTTTGTCCCACTCAGTGACAAACAATACATGAAGAAAATGAAAAAGTGGAGCACAGAACTTGAAAATGAAACCTCAAAAATGTGAGAATAATCATCTGACACAAAGCTGAGGTTTTGCTTCCTGCATTACCCAAGGAGCATGATGGCCTCTCAGAGATAYCTTCCCCCAGAGGCACAGGTTTCAATTTGCACCAGGCTTCCAGAAACTATTCAGTGAATTATCACAAAGTTACTAAATCCTCCAGGGCTCAACCAGGTGCCAGTATAACTCCCACAGAGCACAGGCAGAAAGAAAGTGATAATTAAAAGAGAATGTGGTAAAGGAATGGACATCTATTTGAGATGTTGACTGGTGTTAGGAAAAGAGGTGTGTTAATGTTCAAAAAACGTATGAAATGATACCAATTATAATGATGGTTTTTACCAGAAGGTACTCTTAAAGGACATCTCTCATCCAGAATTCAATCAAATAATTTACTTCTAATGCCAGTTGGCAATGTGAATTAGCACAGTCCTTAAAAATCTGTTCCTTGAAGAAGCCCTTTAGATGGTGTAACATGCCAATGTGATTCTAAGCCCTTACTTYTTCATGCTGCAGATTTTTAAAACAACTACCCTCTGTTCAGTACTGGCATTGCCAGGAAGAGCTGGAGTGCCAGGAGGAGCTGGAACACCAGCTCCTGTAAGGGCCATCTCGCTGTCATCAGAGWTAATCAAGAGATGTTAGGAGAAGCAGCCTTTTGAAACAATAATAACAACAAGAGYAATAATAAACATGGTGGTGGTGATGAGAGAAGTACTAAACTACAAAAAATAAAACTTCAAACAATGAAATCTGCCAAGTTAAAATGAGGAATACTGCATRAGTCAACTACTCTAAGGCTACAAGTGCTCAGATACTAGTAATTATATGGGTACAGAAGTGGCAAAAATAGCAAAAATAGGCAATGATAGGTTTAGTTGCTGAAATCTTTTGTTTCCCTAAAGACAGACACAAGTGCAAAGGGATTAAACCAGTTTATTTGTTTAAGAAGATGAAGATATATATGAGATATGATTGCAACATATATAAAACACCCTTTCCCCTTCTCCCTCTTTATAATTATGTAGGGAAGATGCAAATAAACTGGTCATCAACATCACTGGAGTGGCTTCTAGTCAGACACTTGTTAGTTCAAGGGCAGGGTGACATAATAGCTCTCCAATAAAAAGACTAAGGAAAGGAACAGAGATTAGCAAGGAACTGAAATCTCTAGGACTGAACAAACTGCAAAATCCAAGGCAGATTTAGGATGGAACTTSACCACTGTGACTGGAAATCCATTTCTGTATTCTGCCAAAATATTTTTAAAACCTGAGCTCTCCAAGGCATTAGCTTTTCTGTCTTGAACTGATCTGGTTGATTTAGAGCAGGGAGAAATTCTAGTTTTAGAGAGCAGCAAATAGATTATGGGGGCCTGCAGAAAGCGGGAAGCCTTAGCTCTTCTGTGCCATGGTTGGCTGTTGGATGTCCTTACTGGTCTCCTTTCCAAACCAGTGCTATCCCAAAGTGGCTTCATAACTCTTCACAAGCTCTTGTGGTAGTGAAGGATCTAGAGCACAAGTCTGATGAGAAGCAGCTGAGGGAGCTGRGGATGTTTAGCCTGGAGAAAAGGAGGCTCAGGGCAGACCTCATTGCTCTATAACTACCTGAAAGGAAGCTGTAGCCAGGTGGGGAGTTGGTCTCTTCTCACAAATAACAAGTGAGATAGAAGAAGAGGAAATGGCCTCARGTTGTGTCAGGGAAAGTTTCTACTGGATATTGGGAAAACTTGCTACAGCAAAAGGATTGTCTGATGTTGCAAGAGACTGCCCAGGGAAGTGGCTGAGTCACCCTCACTGGAGRTATTTAAAATATATGCACATGTGGCAGCTGGGTACATGGTTTAGTGGTGAGCTTGGAAGTGTTGGGTTAACAGCTGGATTCAATGCTTTTAGAGGTCTTTTCAAGTCTAAATTATTCTTTTTCTTCTAAGTGTCAATTCTTGTTATTACTGAACTTTCTTAGTGCTTTCCCTTTGCTCTCTTTTGCTTCTGCCATCTTTTTCTCATTTTCAAAATGATATCCAGAGCCTCACACTTTCTGGAATTGTTTTTCAGATAAACTTCATATASCAATGCTTAAAGCCTGGAAGCTCTTCAGATCTCACCAGCTGAGATTTCTCTTGGCATTATAACATCCCTTGCTGGCATGCAGTCAATGAACCCTGCTAATATACCATCAATCCTGACTCGCCCTGGAGAAAGGAGAGTGCCGGGACTTGGCCAGGATACTACTGCATTTGGCTTATTCCCAACTGGAGTTGTTTAAAACAGTCCCTAGGCTGCTTTAACACATGCCAAAGACAGCTCARAAATCAGTGAGCTGACTCCCTGAGCCACCCCATTTCCTGCACCTCCTGTGCCCAATGGTCTCTGGGCACATGAGGCAACAGGGGCCAGGCATCTCTTCTGATCCACTGCCACTGACAAGCTTCAGTATGATCAAAGCTCCCCAGCACACCTATCACTCTGTCAAGTAGCTGAGCTCCACTGCACACAGGAAGAGACGAGTTCTACAGAAACGGTGAGGGAAACTGAGGTGAAACCTTCAGATATGTTAACAACCGTTTACACATTATGATACTTTAGAACACCGTGAAACAAAGTTAAATCCTGAACTCCATGCACTGCTGCACCCATGCTAATGAGGCAGTCTCCCCTTTCTGCAAGTGCATTAATTGCCACGCACTAAGCCAGTAGTCTCTCTTCTTGCCATAAAGCACAAGTGTAGGCATTTGCAGAAATGTAGTACATTACCTCTTGTAAATTCCTTATTTTTTCAAGTATGGGTTACTGTGAAATCTGGGGACAAACTCAGTATGTGAAAGTTGCTACTTGTTGCCTTGGCTTTGTGAAGATAGTTAAAAAAAGGTGCAAAACAAGTATAAAAGCTGTTGTTACTGTCTGTGTTTTCCATTCCCTGTGTCCTCTGGATGTAAACAGTGGCATAAGGAAATAAGTTGTCTTGACTGAGACCTGGCAACAGAATATATTCAAATGTCCTTCATTCTCCTCCACTAAACTCATCTGATTTATTCCTTAAATCTGCTGAAATCAATATGAAAAGGCTAACTTTCAAGTGGGAAAAGTTCTTTGTTCAGACACTGAGCCATCACCATGACAGTGTCCATTTTCCATGCCCAGCTGAATCAGTACATGCCTGCCTGCCAGCTCCACCGACTTAGCACGGGCAGGGAACGTGCACTTAGCTTTGTTGGGAATGTTTATTCTGAACATCATTGCAGGGTTTTTCTCTGGGCCAAAGAACACAGGAGGGCTTGTTTATCCTGAAATTCAACCTGTCACTCTGAACTCAGGGATTAACCTTATTTTGCTAGTGGATTTTGGCAGCTGTAGCTGGTAATTCTGTAACTTTTAACTTTTGTGGTTTTGATGTGGGTTTTGTTGTTGTTKGTTTGTTTGTTTTTTAGTTATTTGGGTTTTTTCCCCCAATTTAATTTTTTTCTTTTAAATAAAGCCACAGCAGTATCTGTCTTGTTACTGTAACTCAGGCTGTATCTTATGGAAAAAATCTATTTAAAATTAGCACCATGGTGTGCAAAGTATTACTGCTGGACATGTTGAAAGCTATCTGCTGCTGGGATATGTGCTCTGTGCTCTGCAGATCCAGGGGCYATAAACCCTTCAAGAAAGGCACATTGTCTTCTCCTACTCAGTTTTGCAGATTCTGTAAACACCTATCATGTTAGGTATAAACATTTATTTTGGGTAGATGATGGCTTTCAGGCAAATACAGAGGCTTCTGGGCAAATACAATGGATTTAGGCAACAGCTTAGATCAACTTAGATCCACTTAGTGCAGTGGAGGGTATCCTGCATGTGGCAGAATGGMTGGAAATACAGGATCTTTTAGATTCCTTCCAATTCAAACTCATTCTGTGATTCCATGAATCTATGAAATACTATCTTAAATTAAAATATTCAGCAATATATCCAAATCTGCTTCTACCAGCCTGATTACTACTAAAATACCAATTCCCTTAAATAAGAAATTAATTGAAACTGTTGCAGTCTTTTTTTAAAACTATTTTTAGAATGTTTATCAAACTCTCTTCAATTTCATGTCTCTGCCATAATAATGGTTGTGTCTTTTTCTATTAACCTTCCTTTATCTTCTTCATTTCACTCTCACCTGTAAGAAACACTCTTGAGATGTGACCACAGTTTACTTCTGAATCCTGGGGTACACCATTTGTGCTGCACACACTTTCAACACAGATAAACACTGAACGCTCTTACATAATAGGACTTTCCAGAGGGACAAATAAGGTAAGGGACAGAAGTTTAAAGCCTGTTAGTCAAACACATGACCATTTGTTTGTTAATGGCCCGAGCTCTAATAGAGTGTTGTCCACAGCATAGTGTATTTACATACCACAGTATCCACAAAAGGATAAAAATAATTTTGCAAMAAATTGTCACCTAAAATGCAAGGGTGTCAGCATTTAGGGGTAAGTGCATTACTTYAGAGCCAATTACTGAATAAAATAATGAGAAGGTATGCTGAGGGAAGACTCTTACTTTTGTTTACAATGAGTGAGCAGCACCAAATAAACTTCTAAGCCTATTAAGACTTGACAAGCGTCCCAGTGATTTGATCCTCTGGTCATGAAAAGTTTATAAAAAACAGCAGAGGTCTCGTCAGGTGCCATCTACTTGCTGTGACAAACAACTTAGATTGTGAAAGACACAACTAACAATTGGAGATTAGTCCGAAATGCATCTTGAACTGGCTGTACWTCTGCATATATGGGAGAACTACTGAACTACCTTTCAGTAGTCTAAGGGGGGTTACAAAAAGATTGAGAGCGATTTTTGCATGAGAAGATAGTGATAAGTACAAGGAGGAAAGGTTTTGAACTGCAAGAGGGGAGAGTTAGGAGATATTGTTTTATTCAGAGAGTGAGTAATAGGTTGCCCAGAGAAGCTGTGGGTGCCACATCCCTGGGAATGTTCAAGGCCAAGTTGGATGAGGATTTGACCATCCTGGTCTGGTGGGTGGCATTTCTGCCCATGGCAGCAGGGGTTTAACTGTGACCTCTAAGATCTCTTTCAACCCAAACCATTCTATGATTCCATGATTCTCTGAAAATATTATTTTCCCTTTGTTAAGTGTGCTGAAATTCCTCATGTTGTTATCTGGGGAGAGGAGGCACTAGTCAGGACAAGTCTGGCTGTACGCAGACCTTATCAAGCACAGTCAAAACAAAGGCAGGATCTACAGCGTGAGCAAGAGGAATCATTATGAAATCACACATAAATACATCACTTTTGGTAAAAAGAAATTTCAGCTCTGGGTCAGACCAGTGGCTCATTATATCCAGAATGCAGTCTCCAGAAATCTCAGACACATGCTGCTTTGAGAAAAATATCAGAAGTCTCTGACTGTAAAACTGCCTTTTTTCTAACAGCTAATGCTTAAATTACACCCTAAAGCAGAAGTTTTGAATCCAAAAAGAAGAGAGGTGTGCACACAGATCAGTCTTGTCCCAGTACTCATTTAGATGGTGGGTAAGGCGTGCCCCTACCCAGGGAGCCCGGCTTTATCCCCATTCTCAAAGCTATTTTTCTGGCAATGTATTTCATAGGCTGCATATCCTTGTGCCACATTTTCTTTGCCTACTTTTTATTTCTGAATTGTCTTCCTTGCTCTTTCATGAGTCTTATAGATTTTGTATCTTAGTCAAAAAGTTAAAATTTGCTTAGACTGAACTTTTAAATCACAAGCCAGGTGAGATGAGGGAGATCTATGTGGCACAGGAAAGAATAAGAAATCATCTCTTTAAAATAATTAAACATCTCCATTCAGTGTGGCTGTGCTTCTTTTCAAAGAAAATAGCTATAGAGAAACAAAAGCTTGTAGGRGTCAGTCACACAATCTATGTCTGGTGTTTGATGGATTATCTGTTATGCTTATTTGAGTAAAAAAGWTAAGTTGTATACAACAAACCCTTCCAAATCTACTTCTACTTGAACTAGAGAACAGTAAGACATAGCAACCAAAATTTGAACCTCTTCTCTTTTGGCTGTCATGAAGCCAGAGGACCTGTGGGCAGCAGCCAACTGACAAGGAACATAAAACCTGGAAAGACTGAGACAATCTTGCAGAGCCACTGTTGTGCACAGGAATATCTTGCTCAGTCAACCACAGACTGCACAAGCAGTGGTGCTTGGAGTGCCATGGGCAAGCATATGGGCAAGACATGGGAATGCTGTACTGGGAAAAATAAATGCAGGCTTCAAATGGAGCCTTAAGGAAAATGGAAAGAATAAGAAAATTCAAATATGTAGCTTTTTTATTCATGAGGGTCTTTCCAAACATMTAAATAAATTAATTCATAATTACATAAATAATTATGATGCACAGAGKGAAGCTGGACAAGATAAAGCAGGCKCTCTGTTTCAACTCTTTTTCATCGCTCACAACCTTGTGTGTCAGCAGACCAGTAACTGAGAGCTYGGGCACAGACATGGTTCATTTTATAAGAAGAAAAACACTTCTGTTTCAAAAGCTGTGTAAAGACAAGCTACCAGGAATCCATTCCTGGGGRAAGGGAGGCAAAAGCTGACTTGGTTTCCAATAGTGCATTTGAGGTATTGCKTATGGCTCCTAAGATCATTGTTTTGGGCAATTGGCATTCTCCAAAACCTTTTGGTGCTGGCTTCTGGTCTGACTAGGATCCCTCACCATCCTTCCTGAGCTCCCTGCTGGGACGTTGGTTATCACGTCTCAGTTTCTACAATGAAGCTTTGGTCTGGTGGTCTCTGGGACCCTTCCTGCATCTCTCTCACTTTTCACCACCCTAGTGAAAATGCTTGGTTGCTCACTGGTGATACAGAACCAGGGTGCAAGGAATGGCTCAAYTGCTTGCACTCTGAGGAGAAACAAAGGTAAAATAAGTGCTAAAAATACAACCTTTATCAGCTCACGGGGATTGCTATCAGGATAGCTGCAATAGCAATATTAAGAGTCATAGCAATGTAAYATCAGCTGCCTCAGAGTCAGGGTTTATTTGCTAACTACCAAAAGTCTGGACATAATAAAGTGAACACAAGTGCCTTTTATACCAGAAATGTCAGTTGTGTCTCCTGCCAGCTTCCGTATCACCCAGGCAGGTTGGACTTCCATATCAGTAACACACACTTCAAATCAGATGCATCACAATCCAAAACTAAGAATAACACCAATATGCTTTCTAGTTCAGATGTATTTTCACATCAAAATAATAGCCATCTGTGTTTCATGTGACACTCATTGCAATATTCAGTTTACTGAATTTTAATGTCCTTCCTTCATTGCATATTCCTTATGACTAAATCCTAATTTCCTGCCTGAATGTCCRTGGTTTGGTACTTCACTTTTTAAAATTTTATGCCAGCTTTCTTTTTTTATTTTTTTGTGATATTAATTTGATGAGGTTTCCCATGTTATGGCCACTGTCTGCAAGCCAGGAATGTCAAAAACTCCATGATTCTTTGCAATCTAACAGAAATTATTCTGTTAGATGTAGAAGGATGCAATAGGACAAAGAAAATCAGTTTTAAACTAAAAGAAGGGGATTTAGGTTAGACATTAGGAAAAAAGTTCTTTACTCAGAGTGCGGTGAGGCACTAGAACAGGTTGCACAGAGAATGTGGATGCCACATCCTTGGAAGTGTTCAAAGCCAAGATGGATGGGTCTGGGAGTAACCTGRTCTAGTGGAAGATGTCTCTGCTCATGGTAGGGAGCTTGAAACTTGAGGATTTTTAAGGTGCCTTCTAACCCAAGACATTCTATGATTCCAGGAGATATTTCCAAGTAAAAGAGAGAAAGAAATAAGTAAAAATGCCCTTATTTATTTAGAAGACTCTGGGACAACCAAACAGAATTGTTTTTTTCAAAGCTCACAAGAAAAGAGAAGAGAGTTAGAAAGTTCTTAAGTTTTCCAAGGTGGACCAGATTCAGACAGTTCTGTTGAAGCTCTGGGGTTCATATGTCTTTCTAAAGGGTTGCTCAAGGCCTCTGCATGAATTGTCCCTGCCTGCTGCTGACTGTGTCCCCAGATGATTAAATCACTTCACTGAATCAGTTGTCTGGGCAGTTTTATAGATGCAGCTGTCAACCCCAATACAGGAAAGGTAACAGCAGTCTATCTCTCAAGCCAAATATTAAGTATGTGCTCTGGGCTCCAAAGTGCTGAAAGTGCACAGGCTAACACCATACTGCAGATGCTCCTGGATGKTTGAAGAGCTCATTCATGTGGTCAGAGTGCTGGCTGAGGCTTTATGAGCAAGCAGTAGGTGGGATGAGGGTATCCTCAGTAGAAGGCTCACATCATCTGTCTCCTWTGACCATGTGTTCATGTTTCTCCAAAAAGGAAAGTGTGATCAAGTTGCAGAGAGTCCTTTGGTTACATTGTTCTTTGGGCCAGGCATCAAGGGATGCACAAATGGGCTCTGTTTCTGTTGCTCACATTCAGATATCCATACCAGCATTTTTTTTCATGCCACTACCATATTCACTGCAGCTAAAGATTATGCTATGTCAAATTTACATGGAAGAGTGTATTAGCAGTTAGGGACAGCAGGCAGCCTCCAGGTAGTTATTGTCATTTGTTTCTCTCTGCTTGGTGAGAGTCTCATAGCAGTGATCTGTTTTCAGCCTCAGATGTTGCCTGGCTTTCCAGGAATCTGGCATTTTTTCTTTCTGAATTTCTCTTCTCACTACTGCTCGTTCAGCTGCATAATCCTCTCCTGTTTTGCCTTAGAACCAGCAACCAAAAATCTACATGTGGTTCCAGACTAAGTGTTTTTCAAGTATTATCAGGTTATTTCCTTTGGCAAATTGCAAGCATGGGTAAGGGAAGCAAGATAGATTTGCAAATGCTGTGTAACACAGCATCTGAGGTGTAAACAGAGTACCAGTGCTGTAGCACTGCTTCCCCACTGCTGCTCATGGCAGTAGAAGCCAGGGAAGGTCCATATAGTTACAAGGATTGAAGAAAAAAGAAATTCCTATACTTTTATAGACATTCTGTATTATATCAGTTTATAGATATTATACATTATGTCTATATCTATATCTATCTATCTATCTATCTAAAATACTATGTTGAGAGGTGTGTAGCAGGCTAGGGAAATTTAAAGAGGAATAATTTCCTGATAACAGGATAAAATCTGGTAAAGACTTTATCCCATCATCTGAGAACTGGTGGAAAGTAAGTCATACAAAGTAACCCTGAAGCCTTCTGGGATGGAAAGAAGATGCCTATAGACCATCCAACAYTGCTCTTGATGAAATATCTCAAAAGACACAGGAATAAAAACCCTCTTATTTTTTCTCTCCTCTCCTCTCCCTTTCCCCTGTTGAAATAACTTGTAAGAAACATCAGTGTGTTGTTACCTTGGTGACCACAGAGCAGTGGTCAGCTTCTTCCTCTGTAGCTGTTTGATATCACAAGAGTGTTTTTGCCCATTTTTATGATTTTTAATAGTCTATTAGCAATAAAATAGGTTATCCYTATTCCACAGGGGTCGATACCTGTGGGAGGCAATGGACTCCATTATCTGTGCAATAATCCAGAGTAACACCTATGCTCATCTCCCTAAAATGAAACATTAAGGCCAATGTAATTCACAAAAGGCTCTTCACCACTCACAACCTCCCAAGGTATGTGCTGCCAAGATTTACTTTCACATGCAGCCATTTTAAAATTTCTCCTATKAAAAACCCATACTGGGAATAGCTGCCAGTGGTGCCTGTGCACCCTGTTACAGGTAACCTTAATCCTTAGCAACACATCTTGTCTCTCTCATGGAGAGGTCAAAGCAGGTATACAACTGCTTGTTTCCATCTTTCCCTGAAAATGCTGACCTAAGAGTTRTCCTGCAGCCAGTCTAAAGGACAGTATCACTGTCAGGTATTTTGGAAGTTATCCACAATACAAAGACCTTTCCTTGCAGGTCTGTGTCAATATGTCATGCCCTTGGTTTTAAATCTTATCCAAAAGGTAAGGAAGCCCTTCCCAGAGCAGAGTAATTCAGGCCAGATATTATGCTGAAAAAGCACATGATCCTGGACTTTTGGTATCAGTTGAATTTCTGTCTCTTATAACTTCTATCCCTCTCCTAACTGTTTTCTRTAAGCCTGTGCACTGTTTTTTTCTTTTCCACTCTACTCATCTCTGCTCCCTTTCAAGAAGTAGAGGTAACTGCTAAGTTTTATGAATTTATGACTTCCTGGTACAGGAGAAGCCTTGCAGCAATAAATTTCATAAAAAGGCCCAAACATGGCCCYAGTTTTGTGTTTCAACTGGAAATTGGCCATTGCTTTATGAAGCCTCTCCTTAGTCAGACCATGTCAATCACTTCTTTCCCTACCTTCCCTGTACCAGTCAACACAGCTGAACATAAACACAGAGCTCTTTCATAGCATCTCTTCACCTTTTCATGTTTAATCTTTGTTTTCTTGATCACCCATGCTTTATAAAYAAACAGGCATCTTCCTCTATAAATACCCTACTAGGAAGTTCTTTCTCTTAGCACAAAAATCTACAAAGGTGGGAAAGAAAAGGRCATTTTTTCCTGGCTCTATCTACACATGRTGTCTCTTACCTCTGGGAAASTCAAGAAGGAAGACCATACAATCAAAGAATAACAGAATGAAAAAATAATAAATCATTAAGGGTGGTAAAAGATTTCTAATATTATTGAGTCCATCCATTAAACCAACACAATGTGGATCAATAAACCATGTCCTCAGGTGTCACATCCACACACCTTCCAAGTATGGCAATTACTCACTTCCCTGGGCAGCCTATCCCAATGAGTGAAAATCCTTTCAGTGAAGAAATTTTTTCCTAAYATCTTGTCTAAACTTCCCWGAGCACAASATGAGGCCATTTGGGGGAACACGTGTTTTGAACCCATCTCTGAGGATGTAACTGGTAAAAAAGCWCCTCCAACTGAGCTGGCCATTGAGGCACAGCAAGGATAGCCATTAAAAGGTTAGGTTTATGGCTGCACTCAATGATTTTAGAGGTCTTTTCCAAACTAAATGTCTGTGTTTCTATAAATCCGAAGAAACCTTCAGTCTGGTAGCAGTAGAAATGCTTTACATTGTTAACCATTATTTTGCACAAAAAACCCTCAACAGCAAAGCAGACCTTTTAGCTCCCTGTGTTGAATAAATGTGAATAAAAAAAAAAAGTAGGAAAAAGGGAAAGAATATACAAATTTTTTTTGGTGTAAATACAAATAACAAGATTAGCAATGACATCTTCTGTATCTAGGATTATCCACCAGGTTACACACAATATTTTAGGAGGTGGAAGCAAACATATTCTTGTAAATTAGCCAGCAGTGGGTGCCCACACAGTCTCATGAATTCAATGGAAACATATTACAAATGTTCTGAAATAGGTTAATTAAACATTTTATACGAGGATTATAGACTTCACACAAAACACATACCAAGCTCTGAATGTACACAGAGCTTCATGGAAATCAGACTTAATTTGCTATAGGTTTTGTTTCTTTGCCAGACATAAAAAAAGCTGAAATGCTCAAGTCAAATGCAGCCTGTTTATAGGCAATAAAGATAATTATGTGGTGTGAATGTAGCCATCCATATTCCAGTGAGAGGGAACCAAGCACACAGAATATGTAGTAAAGAAAAYCCTTTAAGGTTTCAACTCACAGTCTTCTAAACCTAAGACAGAAAATTTATCTCCCAGGACACACAYTTTGTTTGCACATTATGGGGTCCTGAAATGAAGTACTGCAAGTGTCAAATCAGGTAAAAACAGGAAAAGGGAAATTTTGCTCCATGTAAAAAGACATGTGAGCTGCCAGACCATACTARGAATCATAAAACACAGTTGGATAAGAAGGGATTTGTGTGACTCAAACTAATGATCTCACAGTTTGTATCAACAGCTCTATGGCAATGTAAGCTATAATCAGTTATTTTAATCCCTCAATATTAATTACAAAAACTGTTGACAAAAGAAAGTGTACTGCATTCTGCATTTTTTCATGTTGAGATTAAATGTTCAAATAATTAACCATGCGATGTTATGGTCAATTATATACACCAGGGCAAGGCAGAGGGAAGACTTAGCACTTGTTCATGTCATGAGCAAAACTCATTAAGCCAGAAGGTTTGGTACTGTTTCTTTACACTAATTTAGCTTGATCTGCTGTGGTGACACTGTTCTGTTATGTAAATTGTGCACGGCATAATTAACTGTGTACATTTTTAATAAGGTTGGATACAATTTTCTAAATGGGGCTTTGAGTCACTTGAAGGTTTTGGAAGCAATTTTTAAAAAATAATGGTGGGGTTAGGAAATACCCAGCCTGTAAGACTTAAAGRTTGTTTGCACATTGTTGTTACCCTACTATACACAGTATGGGTTCTATAATTTTATCTATATGGGAGACCATAAAGGAAGAAAACTGCCAACWCTCACAGGCATACCCTGAAAGCATTCTCTTTGAAATCACCTTGTTAACTCACTAAATGAAAGAGAATTAAACCTATTTTAGATACTTCTAATGAAATTTTCTTCTTTCTGGATCCTTCCAATAATAAAGAAAAGAAACAAAAATTAATGAAAATTCATGAAAAAAAAAAGGTGACCGTACTTATTGAATGTTTTCCAGGTCAATGTTTTATGGCACCAATTACAATTTTTTTTCCACTGAAAGAGTGGTTAAGCTTCAGAACAGGCTCCCCAGGGAAGTGGTGGAGTCACTATCCCAGAAAGTGTTAAAAAATAAGTAGAAATGGCACTTTTTGGTATGCTTTAAAYGGGCATGATGGTATTTGGCCAAMGGCTGRACTTGATGATCTTGGAGCTCTTTTCCAAACTTAATGATTGYGTAATTCATTCACCAAAGATTATTTGCTTGTTTGCTGCTTTATAGGGTATACATAATAGTTCGTATTTTGTCAGCTTAAGAAAAGTACTTAACCATTTTTGCCCGGGAAATTCCCTGTGGAGTTGTCTAAAATGGTGTTTTTGCTGTGTATAAACTCAATTGTTATATTTTTATCTATTGTTTGCCCAAGGATTTCAAGAAGACTTTACACTTCTCCTAATTAGGCCTCACAGCGAGTGCTCTTTGGTGAGCAGGCAGAYGCTACCACGGAAGTTTTGTGCATGGGGAGCCCAAAGCAGAAGAAAATATTTTCTACAAACTCACCATGGCACAGACAAGATTGGAATCAAGGCCACTGACCACTTATCCTRTGTCTCTAAGCCACAGCAAACTTTTTTCAGTACTTCATGTATAGAGGGTCCTGACATAGCAAAGCTAGAGAAAAACCACTGGGGTTCCCAGGCCACTTCTTGCAAAGCCTGTGTTTTAATTAACATTTAGCTAAGGGAACTCATGCAAGTATTTTTATGGGCATAGCTGAAATCCTCCTGCTTGATGACTGAAGATATTGCATCCCTCTTCAGCAGATGGATTAAATGGGAGGTGTATTGGGATTCAAGTGATGATCTTGGCTTCAGAATGTTAACYATTTCATACCTCATACAAAACTGATATTATTTCACTTCCCACTGTCTTTATTACAGAAAGAAATAGATGGATATGCTGCTCAGAGGAGCTAGGGCCGCTTGAAAATAGGAATTGCTCAAGGCCAGGTTAAATGGGGCRCTGACCAACCTGTGTTGGTCAAGTGGGAAGTTGTCCCTGCTTGCAGCAGGAGAGTTGGAATTAGATTATCTGTAGGGTCCCTTCCAAGGAAAACCATTCTATGATTTTATTTACAGATTTTTTTTTCTTTTTGGTGTGGTGGTGGTAGTAGGGAACAAAGAGCCTTGAAAAAATAGATAATGGGAAGAGTAAAACCAAAACCATTGATTCTGTTGGATCTGTCTCTAGGGGCAAATATTTCTGCGAACAGGATGGATAGTGTTACAGGGAATGGCTTTTTTTTTTTAATTACAAATTCCCCAATGATTATAATATTATCAATGGATTATAACCTAAATGCTACCTGCAGAAGTGGCAGGCAATATTTTTTTCTGAAGGGTGCTGCCTCAAGATGGTCAGAACATGACCAAATTTGCTCACTCATTTCTGTTACAATCTAACCTCRCCCAGGGTAAAAAGCTCAAAAAAATTTATTTGATTTGCTTTTTCAATGTTAACAGAATATGTTTTGATATTCCAGTTCAAAGAACTGTTTCTTGCCAAAATTCAGTTCCATTTTTGAAAGAGATTTTAAGAAAGGTTAATGAGAGCTTGAAATAMAAGGCCATGTGACAGATCAAACAAAATGTTTTTTTCTGCCTCAAAAGTCTGTCTTAAGTTTCTCTACCCGCCGATGAATCAAATCTGCATCTTTTAGACTCAAGTCTACTCTAGAAAATGCATAAATATCAAAAGACTGACTCTATCAATATATAGAAGGCCTGAAGTAACCCATTAACTTCAGTGTGGGATTTAGCACTAGAGGACAGAAATAGTGAGTGAAAGTATGGGGGAGGAGGTCACACAAAGAGTGGGATTGTTAACTTTTTTGTTAAACTGACCTAGAGGAAAAACTTCATGTTCTGAGAAATCTCTTGAATTGTGACCTWTCATTATGGTATTTCATACTAAACYGTACAAAGGAGTGGAAAAACACARTATAAGGAGCAATCCCTCAGTAGGATGTCATAAGAATGAAATAAAATATTTTTTTGGTTTTGCTTTCTAAACCCATTGTATACCAAACACAAATTAAATACATTTCATAGAATCAGAGAATGGTTTGGGTTGAAAGGCACCTTAAGGACCATCTTGTTCCAACCCCCTGCCATGGGCCCACTAGRCCAGGTTGCTCAAACCCCATCCAACCTGTCAGGGAAAGCTACCGAGGATGGGGCATCCACAGCTTTTTTTGGCAAACCTGTTCCAGTGCTTCACCACCCTCACAGTAAGGGTTTTCTTCCTAATATCAAATCTAAATCTACCCCCTTTCAGCTTAAAGCCATACAAATAAGTACAATAGAAATGTGGTTGCCCCAAGAATAAGCTCTTTCTAGACTGGATAATTCTCTTTGCCATATAACTTGGCCTGCTGGCCCCCAGCACCTAAGATCCTAGAAATCKGCCCTGATTTCTCTGCCTTAAACCCAGCTCCTCAACATGGCATTAATAAATGTAGACTTCTTCTCTACTAAGATGTTCACAGCATTCCCTTTAAATCTACTCAGCTATAAACTTGTACCTGTGCCAAAACCTCCTGCTTAAGGAGATGTAAAATTACACAATTAAAACTATGCAATTGAATTAAATATGTGGAAGAATTAAGTTTAATACATAGGAAAACTTCTTTGTGGCAAGAAGTTGACTTCGAAGGGGTTGAAATGGGTGCAGAGTTTGAGGCACTGGAGARCTGATTCCTCAGGTAGAGGAAAATGGAAGAGGGCAAAATAAAGTCAAGTTTAATTAGCTCACAGAGTCACATGGGAAGCAGCCATATGGGTCTGTGCTGCTACAACTCTTTGAAGAGAATTAATTGCTTTGACCTGGTGCTGATTACAGCTGGTAGAGAAGGTAGGRTAAGTCTTACATTTGGAGAAGCAACTTAAGGGAAGAAAATGCCAAACCTTGAAAAATGAAGTGACCACAGGAGTCCTGGGGCAGAGAGTGACTTGAAAAGCAACCTATCTTTAAATCCTTAATACAAAACACCTCTAATAATTCAGTAATTAGGCTGGATGATGRCATAAAATGTCACCTCAGATATCTAACCTAGCTTCAGCCACAGCATCCCCATCCAGAGTGGTGCTACAACTGCTGTGTCATTGAGGACTTAGCCATATGCAAGTCTCTAAGAACTTCTCACTAAAATAAATCTTCATACAGCTTTGTAACTCTTGATTAGCTTAAAAACTGTGCACTGCCTCAGTAATGAAGGCTGCCTCAGTCTTATTTAGGGAAGTTTAGCTCATGGTACTACCAGCTTTGTCCAAGGTCAGCTCTTCCTGGCCAGACTGAAACTTATGKAAACTGAGAGGGCAGGAAAATCAGACACCATTCCCTCTACCAGACAGTCCAGAAACAATTTTCTCATTAAATTTACTTCTTCTCACTTACTTGGGTCATTGTACTGCTGTATCTAGCTAAATCAGGAGTGGATGATACATTGCTTGAAAGAAAATGATTGTTTAAAATTGGAATCTAAACACTGATGAATTCACTACTGCATCAGGGTATCAGAAACYAGCTTAGTGATATCATTTAGAAACTACAAGAAATTCTTTTAAGGAAGGAAGGACTTCTTGTAAGAATTTAAATAAAAACCTTAAACCCATTAGGAGCTGATCAAGTTAAAAGAGCAATTGTTGAGTAGTTTTTATGGCTGTTTTTACCAGATGCCCATTTTTACCAGGTACCCGTTTTTTTTTCTCAGTGGATGAATCCCACCACAGAAGGGCAGGTTTAGATCATATATTGCAAGATCATATTTGAGGAGAGAATAATCTATTATTAAAGAGCTTAAAATTAGCATATACTTTTTTCATATTTAAGGCTCAAACTATTCTTAAACACARCCTGTTCCTTGTGGCTAATTTGATGGATCCTAGTACAATTTCTTGGAGGAGTGGTTTGTATCACAAGTGATAACACCTAGCCTTTCTATTGAGTTAAAAGACTGCAGAAAACTGCTTTCCAGAACTGATTCTTTCATGATTTCTGCTTGATTTGTGGTTTTTGGGGTGGGAGAGTTGTTGTTTTTTTTTTTTTTCTTTTGGTTTGACTTTTGGTTGTTGGTGTTTTCCCCAGCAATGTTCTATTGAACAAAAGGAAGGGAGGAAGGAAGGGAGGAAGGGAAGAAGGCAGGAAGGCAGGAAGGAAGAAAGGAAGGCAACTAGAAATGTATTTACATAATTTTTTTGTGACACTTTAAAGGAGACTATTTGTCTAAGTCTTCTATCTGGAGTTAGGCAAGGCAGAAGACCAGGCAGCAGTTAAGGAGTTACAAGCAATACAGAGATTTGAAATATCCCAGAGCACATGTACTGGAAAAATTTAATGTACTTACTGAGTGAAAAGT
>CADDXX010000585.1:98384-148950 GCA_902810485.1 Alauda arvensis
AAACAACTTCTGTGTTATTTAGGGCAAAGAGCCAAGTCTTTATTTCAAGGGAAACACATAACAATTGTAATTCACAAGAGGCTGAGAGTCTGTATATACTTGTTCAATACAATGCCTAAAGCAGCCCTCAGAAAAAAAATGAGGAGCATCTTTAACTGGCTTTAGAGCTTGTTTTCTTCTCTTTTCTTTTCCTCTGAGAAAGAGCTACTTTTAATTGTGCAGGAGGGACCTAATCCATAAACCTCTGATAGAGTGGGAGCCTTTGCAYTGACTAGGCATTGGGAGGTGGATATATCCTCAGGTCAGTAAGTCAAAGAGCATCTTCCAGCTATAGCAGCCACCACACAATTAATTCCATCATGTTGGATTAGTACCTGTGTTTGCTCTTTTGAGCAAAGGCATCGTAACTAAAACTGAGGCACACAACTAACACATCAAACCCTTTCTTGGGCCAAAAGGGTTTTGCTGCTTGAATGGATATTTTATGTGAAAGAGTCAATCACCAGTTTGGTATACCCTCCTTGATTTGGAAGGGATAATCCAAACATTCCWTGAAAAATGCTGGATAGGTTGAAATCATTAATATGTCTTCCACTATYCTTGTATCTTAAAGCAAGGTAACTTCAGCTTTACAAGGTACCCTGATTGAAGCAAGCTGTTTGGTTTTTTTCAAAGGCCACCAAAACCCATAAACACTGAGTGGCTTTGGAAGACTATTTCTCTGGATAACTTGTTCTTTAATTGTGTCATTCACACACAGTRAAAAGTGAAAATACAATTAGCTACTACTAGGAAGTATAGGCAGATACCTTGTATTTGCACTTTTTCACCTCCCCAGTGAATTCCCACTTGTAAGGTCTGGCTTCGTTAAATTGGAGTGCCCAAAATCCAAGAAGGACAAAATTCATGTAATTAAAAAATACCCTGCACTTCTGCCAGTGAGTGATTTAAACATCCTTGTTCTCACTGACWTAAACTGAAGAAGAAAACCTCAGGTTCAGTGAGAATCAACAAAACAGCCTTTGTGAAATCMTCAGTCAGCTGCTGTAGTCCATCTTTTCATCGGATTTATGTCTGCCATCCATCCTGTGTTCAGAAGTGTTATCTCCTTCCCTTCTGGCAAATTTCCAGAGCACAGCAAAGAAAATGCCTCAACAGATGGAGAAAAAAATATATCTGTTCATCTGTAAGAGGCATTTTTGCTCACTGATAACAAAGAGCTAAAATTGAGAAACTTTTGTAGAATAAAGTAGAAGAGTTAGTGGTGAAGGATGAGGAAGAATAAAACCTGCCAAGATGACCAGGTTCTTAGTGAGTTTTTGTCAGGTTTTTGCTGTTTATTACTGGTACACATGACTTCTTGCTTTGYAAAAGACACAGTCTGCAGGTACAAATGATTTATGCTGTGCACTTAATGGATGACTGGATCTTTTCCTTTATGGACTTTGCAGCAATAAGAAAAAACCTATAGGTYAGTTAATGAGCTTTAGCAGTCTCAGGCAGTTAACACTACATGTCTGATATTATCATAGTTGGTACTGGATTTTGGATTTTGCAGTGAGACACAAACTGACTACTTCAGTGAGTTCATTCCAGCTACTGTGTTGGCTCCTTCAATATTTTGTAGACTTCAGAAAAGCTTTTTTACTGTACATTTTATTAGGCCTGAAGACTAAATTTATGTTTTCAAATTTCAAAGTGATTTTTCTGGTAACCACATCAAGTATCTCTTCCAGCCTGGCATGTCAACATCACATCTATGCCACGAGTGTGTACAGGGTCACAGAAGCTGTCTTCCTCCTCAGCTGCAGTGAGTTCATACCATGCCCAGAGSAATGTATATGGAGTGGTGACCCCCTTGCTTGCCCCATTTCATATCTGATCTTCAAACTATTTAAGCCCTGCTGGTGGAGAATGAATCTTTAACCCATTTTCCCCAACCAAAGCAAAAACCTGCTCTATCTGAACCCTTTTCTGGACACACTGAACGAGTTAAGCATTATTTGCTACAAATGGATAATGCATGTCAAAGATTCTTTTCATTTACTGCAACAGTGATGGAGACCTGGTTCAAYACTGGCCAGAAGAGACTTGCAGACTTCAAATTTTTAGCAGCTGGGTGTTTCATTCAACTTTTCTGAGATCTGCCCTGGTATCTTTATTCTTCATACCATTCCCATACATTGCCCCAGTAGGGAATGTATGGGAACAGTAGCAAACACTGACAATGTTTTTGGAGACCCAAGGCCTAGGTTTTCAGTTATCACTATAAAAAAAGACACTTTGCACCAAAATATTCAACATTAACCATTGTGCAGTTGGGCAATCAGAAGAAATTAGGAGTTTTTGGGTTTTTTTCCCCTCTCTAGATTGATACCAGGTTGGAGGACTGGGACAGGACAGAAAGGGAAAAGGCACAGGATATGGAAAGAACAAGGCTGACCATCTAGATGAATATTTGCATTAATGACTCTGTAAATTGCTGTGGATGTCACATAGTATTACAGCCTGTTACATGAATGGAAAATAATCCTGAAATTTGAGACCCATTTTTTTAATTCTTAACTTGGAATAGTGCTAAGTGTCCCAGTTTTTCTACTTTCTTGTTGCATTTGATTCCACAAAAATAAACAATACAACTTTCAGGTTGTGTGGGAGACAGTCTGAGCCCCTCAGTTACAAAACACTGTGTGCACTGAGTTATTTTTAAAGTTGCCTGGGGTTCTGCTATGTTGTTTGAAAGCTGCTTTTCAGTTCAGTCCAGGCAKGACACAGGGCCTGGTCCTACCTTCTCCATAGGTTGCAGGAGACATTAAACCTCAGATGGTCCACATATGGTTTTGAATCTGCATTTTATGGGTTTAGTAGTTGTTTCTGTTGMATTCCCTAGCATTGCAGCAATAATCCTACTCTGTTGGACTAGACATCCTCTCAAACCCGTGGCTATGCTTTAAATTTAGAGCATTGGGCTGTTGGATGTTGAAGGCAGGATTATGCAATGTTCTGAAGGATTATTCCTATTGCTTTTCAGCAAGGCACTCTGGTGGTATTCTTTTATTTTAATAAATAGCTAAAAATATTTTCTTTCCTGGTTTTGGCCCAGAAATCACCTGAACCAAGTAGTTATAGACCATGAACCATGACTATGGTTTCTGAGCATATGCATTTGAGCTTCAAATCACACAGAACTCTTTCTCTGTMTTTAGAATATTCATCTATATTTAAAAACAATAAATACAAAGGAAAATAAATGAATGAAAGATGTACCATGTGATTTATTTCAGTTTATTCCAGAGAAAAAGCCTAAATATGTRTTGTTGKGAAAAAGGTTTTCTAGAATCTGTAACAAAACATTCTGTTGACTTGTAGGCCTTTTTACATAGCTATAATGTGATTCTGATCTATTTATTTATCTAGAGTTTATTGGTACTGGTGTAACAAATAATGATAATAATAGTAATGATGATCTTGGTCATGCACTATTGAAGTTAATCTTACTGAACTCACTACTGTTAATGGTAAAAAAATAGGTTCTCTAATATTTCCATTAGAAGTGTAAAGAAATGTGTAACTACACATCAGAGTACACACATATAAAATTACTTTTAGGGGAAAATATGGCACAGGATACTTMAAAATCAGCATTTTCTGTTTCATAATTTYTATATTATTCCAGTTTATCTTATGTCAAATGAGCTTATACTTTTCATGTAYTTTTGTCCCTAMGTAAAAATACTTATATTTTCTTCTTTGATGATGGATCCAATCAAATTTTGTTCCAAACAAAAGAACAAAATTTCTATACAGTTTTACAAGTCAGTTTTTTCTTGTAGTCTCAAAAAAAGTTGATTATCAACATTCATTTTATTTGCTGTGAATAAATTATTCAGATGTTGTTTACCATATTATTAAATTTTAATTGTTCTATTGCATTTTCTCAAATGTAAACAAACCTGTGTCAGAACAAAACACTGCTTAATTACGGCAGCTTCAATTGCTCAACAAAAGAGACATTTCAGAGAGGAATTTTTAGATTGTCTAATTCTTCCCTAAAGGCAAACTCATCTTTCTCAAAGATACTGCCTATCCATTTYATTATAAATCCACAAAGGTATATTTTATAAAGATCATACAAAAGACAGCATTTCAGGTCTTGATTTTTTTTTTTTTTTCAATGAAGAAGATTGCATATTAGTGGAATTTTCCTTTGTTTAGCACTGCCCAGAAACCTGTGTCAAAAGTGGGACTAATTAGTGAGTCACAGACGTAGATAAATGTATTTGAATGGTTCCTAGGCTAGCTTGGACCATGGGAAGAGAAGTCTTGAGGTTCCCAGTCCTCAGCTCTTGCTGGCATGCCTGTAWAAGTCCATTGCATGGACTGCCAGTGACTCAGGGCCCTGGGGCATTGAACGGTCAGTTGGAATTTTTCAGTATAAGTGTTGAGAAACTTGGGGAAAATAGATGAATGCTTCAGAGCCAGAGCAGGAGGGTTGTTGTAAATGGAACAAATAAACAGCATGTTACTGGAACAGGGCCTCCTACCCCTGCAAGCATTGTGGTTTTTTGCTTAATGTGTTATATTCCCATTTCATATGCCTCAAATTATGGCCAATGGAGAAGATTTTTGTTCATATTTAGCAATGATTGTAGAAGGAAGRAAAAAAGTCTAAGATGCTGTCAGCAATATCCAGCTGTAATCTTGCAATCACAGCTTCTCAGAGAGAGCCTCTTGCACTATCAGAAAATACATGTGTGGTCCGATCTTAGCCAGAATGTTTGTCTGGAATTTCTCTGCTATTCTCATCTAAGACTAATGTTTATGACTGCTTTTGCACAGCCTTAGGGGCCCTCTGTCCTACCAAGAATTCTTTTTCGTGATGGTAAGCTAAAGGAGTCTAGCTGTAACCAAGCAATCTCTACTCTACTTTAATATTGGTGTGACACATATTTCTGACACACAAAATAGTCCTGTTCTTCAGCAATAATTTGTATTCCCTAAATTTGTTGAAGAAATAGCATAAAAGAGTGAGCTGCAGGGAGCTGTCTGCTTGACATTCAGACCWCAGTGAAGAAGTGCCTGCAATTTTTTTCCATTCCAGTGTCCTGCCTCTGGAACTTACCTGTGCCAGCAGCAAACAATAGATCTGGGGAAAAATAATACACTTCAGGGCTGGATCCTCAGGCACAAGCTAAGGGACAAGCAGTGCCAGGGTSTAAGTCAGAGCTGAATGCTGCAACGTATTTAGCAGAAATAATCTAAGAAGGGCTGCTGAGAAAACGCAGAGGTGAAACCCTGCAGAGCTGCCAGAGCCCTCAGATGAGCCCAGAAAACTCTTACTGCCTCTCTGTGATCCACTCCAGTATGTGCATGTGCAAATTAAAGTAAAAATATGATAAAGAGGAAATTTCTACCCCTGCTGCCCCTCAACACACAATAATTCTTGCATGTCTTTTTTGGGTTATCAAGAAAGCACATGAAATGAAAGGGAACACTAGAAATGAACTTTTAAATACTATTTAAGAAGGGATTAGTTTAGTTTGTGATTTTTGCATTCTAGAGGAACTTAGAAAGCAGAGTGACCTGCAGCCTCCAGTGGTGTCACTCCTAAAAAGGGATTTACAAATATTCCTTCTTCCTTTGTACTGCCGCTTGAAATTTGAAGTTTCCATGTGTCCTTAGACAATGCAAATTTTTCATGTAAACTTCACAGCTAATAAAGGACTAACAGAGATACCMTGCCAGCTGGAAGGGATGGAGACTTTTTATCCCACCTCTAATTATAACAAGTGCAGTGCTTTCAAAACCAGATAAGAAATATTCAATATTCAAACACACCCTGAGCCTGAAATAACCTAAATAACTCCTTCTGTCTGTTGCATTTGTAAATCTAAATGCAGTGTACAAGTCCATGGTGTTTGAAGTGCTGCTGAAGGGGAGCCCAAGTCCGACCTCAGTCCTAACCCCCACTGTAATTTTGTTTTGGTATTGGGAATCTCTGTCTGGACAATTTCAAATACAAGTGACCTTTCCCTGGAACTCTTTTCCCATGATATTTAAATAAAACTGGCCCTAAGATTCAAGTAATAAACAGGGCTGCATAACTGCTACAACTCTGAGGATTGGTTATTAAAACAAATCAAGAAGCTGAGAGGAGAGCTGAAAAAATGTTATTTTCTATGTGTATTTCTCTCCTTAATATTTTGCTTTGTTTTGAGTAAGCTTAATATACTTCACTTTTAATTCTGTTACAATGCTCTATTTTATTGCAGTAACATTTATTAATTAGTATTTCCATATATCTTCCTTTTTTCAGCATATATTACTTTTTAAAAAATGTAGGAATATGTAGAAAAAATATTGATAATAATTTCTTACTTAATCAAACTTTCAAACTTTCAAAATTAATTTGCAAATAATTCTCCCTTCCAAACTTTTATGTTAAAAGAAATCTCATATTTGTTAAAAATATTCCGCAGACCTGGCTGTGTTCACCTGTCTGACTGACACTTTTATTTTAAAGCATGCAATTTTARTCCTGTGTGCTCAATGACACCATTCTCAGACCATAATTTATGTTGCTAATAATGTGCTTCTGTAAAAAAAAAAGAAGTCCAAGGTGAGGGTGAAGGAAAGGTTTGGTTGTCAGATGCCACGGCAGCAAGAGGGATTTGACAGCAGGAGCACGGGGTGAAGAGGAAAGAGCCAGCTGTTGTTATGTGTTATGTTCCTCCATGAAAGGGGGAAGACAGAACCACTCCTGCAGTTTCAGCTCTTTCCCCTCCAGCCAGGGTGCTTTTTCTTGAACTGTGACACCAAGCTGAGGAGTAAGGATGTCATTTTGCAGACTGAAAGCTCAGCAGGGCAAGGACTGTCTGGTTATTTGGGCTTATCCAACACTCAGCACAATGGAGGCTTGAGAGCCTGTGGCCYGGGGACAGTGCAAACAATCATATAAATAACTCCACACATGCAGGAAAGCCACGCTGAAAAGTTTAATTGCTGTGAAAGTACCAAGGATGGCTCAGGTAAAAGTCTACTTAAATTCCAACACTGCATTAGCAATCTAGGACAATTTTCCTTGTATCTTACATCTCAAGTATACTTTAGATGGTCTGAAAAAAACAACCCCTGCTGTCAAGTATTTCAGCTTTGCTGCCATCCAATATTTTTATTCCAAACACACATTTTTAAGTGCAGATAGGGCTAAGTGACCAGCAAATCTGATTACTGCCAGTGCATAATGCCTGACATCCTTTATGCACTTGGTTCTTGACTCAACACGGTGGGGGTTAATGGGAGCCGTGAGGCTAATGCCCCGTGCAGCAGGCTGAGAGCACGGCTCTGAAAATTAACATGGTAGGCTTTCCATCTTCATGAGGCTGCTCTGCTGGCTGTGACAGTGATGGGTGCTGTGTAATATCAAGGAAGATCAGATCATGGCACARGCAGAAATCCTGTCAAACCAACGCGATTGTTCTTTAGGACCAAAGAGTTTTGGAAGAGGTCTCCYATCTCAGGCAATAAATTAAGTATTATTTTAAAAATCACATTGATTAAAAAGAGAGGTGGTGGAAAATTACAATAAAGGAAGATTTYCTTTTAGTCATCACAAAAAGGATGGCTGTGGAGGGAAAACAATAAGTACAGTGAGAGCTATATTTATTCTCTGGGYTTTCCACATATTCAACTTAAATCTTAACGACAGCCACATTTCTTTCTTCTCACCCTCCAGCAGGATGCAGTGAAATTATTAATTGTTCAGAGAAGGGGTGATGCYTTCTTATGCATCTGGTACAGTGGCCAATGAACATATGCTGGTATTTTTAACAGCTCTGCTGTGAGAGTTGTAGTAAGAATGTCTCAGTGAGAGTATAATGCTTGCCTTGTGTGGGAGGTCAGGCTAGATAATTTTAATAGGCCCTTCTGAACATGAAATATATTATCAAACAAAAACACAGCGATACAGRCAGCAATTATTTTCATAATGAGAACTGGTAATTGTGTGGACAGCACTGAGTAAAAATAAATGAGATCTGGAGACTAATAACAGACTTTTGTAACGCTGAGAGGAACAAATGCTCTGCGGCATTTTGCAGAGTTGTTACTTCATTTTGGGGAAGGAGCATGAASAGAACAGAGATTCAGTGGTTGCCCAGTGTGCAGTGATGCACTGGRTGAAGCTCCTGGGCCACTTCTGCCAGCCTGTCTTGTCTTCTCACACCTCTTCACAACTGGAACACAGCACTGATGAGGTGTCCCTCTCCTGAGCCACASTGCTCCCACACTCTCCATCCTGGGTGACATCCTGGGGACCTCTGGCAGTTATGTTCCCTCCAGCATCAGTGCAGACTGGCTGAAAGTCCCTCCACAGCTCCTACTGGCTCCATGTCAGGTGTGGTGTCTTTATCAGGGCAGGTTAAAAAGGGAACATTAMATCAGTCATGTGATGACCCTTACCTGCAGCTCCACCCTGTCTCTGAACACATCCTTTTGACAAACCCTCTCTCAGAAGTTACCAGCACTGGTGTGCACCTGGGGCTGTGAGAGTGTTGYTGTGCCTGTCTGCATGTGCAGACATAAGAGAACAACTCAAAAATACATTTYTGTTGTCCTAATTGTTTTCTTACTCTTTCTTCCCTGGCCTTAATTGAATTTACASTGACTTTTTTTGTTCAGAAAGCTTGCTACTTCTGATTTTGGGTTACAGAGTTTTGCCTTACATCAGTAGACATGCTCATCCTCACTGAGTAGCTTTCCACTTACCCTTAGTGGCTACTGGAGACTCATTTGCAGACACTATGTGAAGTGTCCATAAGGGCAGGAGACAAGTTCTGAGCTGATGTAAATAAGGAGCTGTACCAGTTTTCACCAGCAGATAATTTGCTATGACACTAAATTTCTCCTTTCTCCTGTCCCTGATACAGGATGCTCTGTCTGCCACATGCAATAACAGTAAAATGCTGGTAAGATTAAAGGCCCCTTCTAGTAACCTTTTGCAATCTGATTTACTAATTGGGCCATGGGACTCACAAAGCAGTGTGATTCTACCTCAACTACTAATTATCTGGCACTCAAATCCCAAATTAAAGACCTTATGCAGAGGATTGGAATCTTAGGGGGATGTGATTCTCTCCTGTCATTTTAAGGAAACAGACTCTTTCATATGAATAAAAATGGGAAGAAGATGACAGGAGCAATTTTGGTTCCTTGCTATTAACATTCATGACACCCATGCTAGCTGGGGAAAAAAAAAGGAAAGAAAAAAGAATTATGCTACAATAGGGATGTTTTGGCAGTCTTGGAACTACTGCACTTACAAAGGGCTATTAATAGATTAAGATCGTGTCTACTGTACTCCCAACAGTTACCTAAGGATCTTGAAGTGTATCCTAATAATAGCAATGCTCAGTACTTACAGAGTTTTACATCCCCAAAGTCCTGTACAAACACTAACTAATTGATCRTCAGCTCACAGTGATCTGTCAGCATTAATCAGAAACACCTTTGGAAAGAAGACCCACCCTGTTTTTAWGTGTTCAGGCTGCAGATTTATTCAGTAGAGGCTGACTGCCTTCATGGCATAAAATTCAGCATTACAAGAAACATCTGTCATGGATGTCCTATTTTCTCATTTTGACCTCATGGGAAGAAATATTACAAGGCAGAACATTTTCTCAGGAGAGGTTTTTGTATTGCATATGAAGGCATTATTTGCATTTTTAAAATATATATGTTTGGATTAATCTATAGTAAAGAGGGCTCTGATAAAAATCTATATAGTGTGCTTTTTGGTAATTCTTGCTTTGTAGATGAGCATTCTTCAGCCATATCCTTAGAAAATTGGATTTTACAGAGAGAATAAATCCTTCACTATTTGGTATTTTTACACCTGCAAAGCTGGTTGCCTTTGATTATGAAAATGAAGTGGACCTAAAAATGGGAAATAYAGCTTTCTYTTTTATTTTATTTTAATTTTTGATGGATCACCATGTCATTTCATTGAGATAACAGAGGGAGACAAATTTCAGTTTGACTTGTGCATTTWATATCACTTGAGAAATTGTGGAGGYACATYTTCAGCACAAGGCCGAGCTGTTGCATTGGTCTCCTCATGCCAAAACTGAAATAAAGGACTGCCACAGGAATAATTTCCCCTCAGTGAAGTAGTTTATATGTACTAAATAACAAAGGAAACAAATTACTAGGTTTTAGATCTTATCTAATAATTATGAACTTGGTAACTACCTGCAATACACATAGATATGATCACACTGAGATGCTGTCCCCCATCTGCATCCCAAGCTCCACTGAAAGAATAGTATTAACAAACAGGTCAAGCTGTCCAGAAAATTTTAGTTACTTGTGTGCCCTTAAGTAAACATAAAAAATGTGTGTGCATGTATATATTGATATATGTGTGTGTGTTTGTATTTATATACCTTATTTGATCATATAGTATTTTTCTTAATGACCTGACCTGTCTTAGTCCAGAAATGCAATGATGTTTTCTTGGTTTTATGCAGTAATAAGGTCTTTTTTTTTTTTTCCTGAACACTATCTAGCCAAACTTTTTTGTTCATTTCCATATGGGAGTGTCTGTCAGTTGAAATGCTTCAAAAATATTAATGAACTCCAGCTGTAATCCAGTGCAGGGTAGAGTATGAGAAAAGAATMAAATGATTTAAGGTTTCTCATGCTTTTAACTATTGGATGCTTGATTGTTGTAATCTTATTATAATTATGCTTTTAGGGAGGGTTTTCACATTTTATTRGATTTTCAAAAATTACAATAGTAAAAAACAAAGAAAGATCTCATCCCCTGACATAGTATTAAACCCTACGTGATTCATATGCAGGTTTGGAAACTTTAGTTACATCCAATGAAATTAAAAAATAAGAACTTCTGAGTGGTAATCTAAGATTTAATAATTATAAAAAATTTATAAGGGTTTCTTCTGGGTTTACTACCTTTCGGTTATGCAGTTGCAGTTGTATAATTCTCTTGCTGGATCACTTTTCTCCTTGTTAAACTTCCTTCTCCCTTGCTTTCTTCATTAAACTTTCGTTCCTTGCGTTTAGTTTTTTCTCACCTGGATGAGGTGTGGATTAGGATGATGCTTTTACTGGATGAAATGTGAACATGGCATCCACGTGGATGCAGAGAAACACTGCAGCTCAGTGTTAGTAGGTCAGAGAAGGCACAGGCTAATCCTTAAATTGTGGTACATGCCACAAACACTATGTAAGGCTGAATCTCTGTCCTTCTCTCTTGGTAACTAGCACTCTCAATCTGGAGCCCAGGGAAGTGGGAGGGCATCCTCCTCAGGTTCTGCATGTTCCTGCCAAAGCTTGTCCCTCACAGTACTGCAGGAGGAATTGCTGCTGTTTCCACTGGCAAGGGTGACAGAAGTATTTTTAATTTGTTCCTTGTCAGAGGAGGACATTTAGTGATTTGTGGGTTCCTCTTTTTAAATTTCTAACTATCGCCTCCTGACCATGAACTGTTGTTTTGCTTAAGGGCCATTGATGCACTCCCTCAGTACCATACAAGGTAAATGAAAGAGGCAGAAACAGAAAARCAGGCAGCTCTTCAGCTCTTCCAAGAAGCATTTGGACAACACTCCCAGGCRCATGGTGTGACTCTTGGGRCTGTCCWATGYAGGGCCAGAAGTTYGATGGATTTCAYTGATCTTTGTGGGCTGCTTCCAACCAAGCATATTCTAAGRTTCTATGATTTCACAGAGTTCCATCACTAAAAWRAGGGATAACAGCARGAGCAGAGATGTGTCTCTAAAGGCATGGTTGGCACACCTTCTGCAAGTCCMAATAAGCCTTTATGCTGCAAATTGCAGAGTTTCCACTGGTAAAATCTCTTCAGGCTGTTCAAAGGAGCTCATGCCAGTGAAGCAGCTGCTGATAGGTGTGCAGGTTATCCGTGTGGGCTGATAGMATCAAGCACAGGCTCCTTCCCCACTCAGACAACACCAGTAGGATAAATGGGTTCTCTAGACGAACCAAAATATCAGCCTTTCTTAACTGCTGTTTATTTTTCCTAACCTATTATGACTCTGCTAATGAAAACATATTTTCCAGTCTTTCCTAGTGCTACTCCCAGACTTCCAGCCCAGAGTAGCTCTTCTTCCTCCTCAACCTTTCAGTTTCTTCCTTTGTTATTCAGTTTCARTGTGTCCTTTTGAATCTTCTTGTTTCTCTTCAATAGCCCCAGMTTTGCTTTCACACACTTCTCCTCTGTCCTAATCCCTCCCAATATATTTTGTTCTTCCAGTCCATTTTATTCGCTCCTGCTTTTTATCTGGCCTCACTTTCCTCATCAACCTYGGACCTACGTGATGTTAAACCTTTCTTCTGAATCCTACACCTTGTGATGCACACATAATACACAGCCCACTTGTTTCCCTTTAACCTCTCTCAATCTATATTCTCAGTCTTCCATTTCCAGGGCCACTKCTCTTCATACTTTAATTCCCTATTGTCTTATTTCTAACCTGTTTTTGACTCAAATAAATATTTMTTCTTTCCAGCTTGACTGTGAGTAGAGAGAGAGGAAAAGGTTTTTCAATTATTGCAGAGCCTGGATCATACCAGGCTAGGAAAMGACAGACATGTCCTTAAAAGACTACCTGATTTTCAACAAGGGCTGTGGAAATTCAGGGTGCTCTTGTTCTGTGTTATAGGCACCATGAAAAATCCCTCAGGCTGGCATTAGAATGGAAAGCAGCATGATAACATCAAAAAGGTGATGACTTTGAGGGTTGCCACCTTCAGCCTCATCTTGATCCCTATATAATTACTCTTTCTAGCACTTTTTTTCTCCCCATCTAACTCTGAACCTGCTTAGGTTTCCCCAACACATCACTGAATCATCCTGAGAATATTTGCCCTCCATTCTGTGGAGGATGAGCTGCATTAGATGAGCCCAGGGAAAAATGAGACACCCAAAGGAGCTTCTTGGCTCTTCATAGAATCACATAACTTTTAAATCACTTGTTTTAAGTTACATGTAACTTTCAAGAATGTGTTTTGATTGTTTCTTGGCATGCACTTGCAGACTGGTGTCACAAAGAATAAAAGGGTACCCAAAGCCAGTAGGAATTATGAGAATCTCATGAAGGTCTTGCTCACTGTGTTTCCAAATAATCAGTGATTTTTAGATAAGCTTCCAAGAACTGAGCCTCTAATGTGGAGCATATCCAAACCTCCAAAGACAGTAAAAATCCAGCAGATAGYGAAAATCCTGGCAGTTATGAGAATCCCAGCTTCAAGTAATACAAGGCAATTTTTTTTCTAATCCCAGATGAAGTCTGAGAGTGAAAATGAAATGAGAAGCTCTCTATTGGAGACTGAGTCTGGCTGTAAGTCTTAAACACCCTTGGAGAGGGTATTTTTTTATTTAAAAATGTGTTTTGCCAGTCTATTGGGACCCATCTATGTATCACTTACAAATTCTGTTGAGTCTATGAGCTCTCTATATTTCTACTTTTGTGCTATCTTTTAGTGTATTTGTTAGATGAAATCACATCAAGCCTGTAGGTTAAAGGGAAAATGAATACAGATCCTCTGAAGCCCAGGTCAAACCTTTCTCCATTAAGACAACCTCTCCACACTCTGCCAGTTAAAAGTGGATTTTTTTTGCTTGATGTCATGTCAAAATACAGGTTGGATCAATGAAGCAGAACCAAAGCTTTAAAGTTTTAGCTTTGAAATTTCTCAGCACTGATAAATGAAATGGATACTATGAAATTATTTTGTTTACAGTCATGTACCATGGGATAAAAATAGATTAGTGAATTTTCACAGAGAAAATGAAGCCTCTTYCCTCTTTGTTTTGACTGAGTGCTGAATGCAGCAGAAGCAATTTTTATTTAGTGTGGTCTCATGATTGGCTACACTCAGATTCTATAATTAAAAAAACCCAGACCCATCAACACGCAGAAWCCTGTACAGAAACAAGGCTTTCTGCCAGACAGACCTTTTTGTGTGGATAACAGAGCAAATTAGACATAAGCTTGCAGTGGCAGCACAAAATACCTGAGTAATTTCAGAAAAGTTTACCTTCAATCTTTAAAGGAGCAGCATTGTGAGGCTGAAAATTGTCACACGTAAATTGCTATTTCATCTCTAGAGCAAACACAGACACAGAGAAAATGTATTTTAAATAGGGTGAATTCCAAGGTGCTATAATGGATGTTTTATCACAGTTTCCATTGCAGAAAATGYTGAGAAAGGAGCATGAGCATGTCCCTGGCAGTGGAGAAACACTGTGGGGTTTATACCCTGTTAAGGTGGGAGGCGTGGGGTGACCTGTGTGTAAGATTCAGGGTCAAGAATTGCAACCTGGCTTTGGTTCTGATATCCTTGAGGCTCTAGGCAGGAACCAGATTTAATTTCTTGCCTTAAGTATTGTTATTTTTTAAATGTGCATTTAAATKATTTATTTTTAAAATGTTTTCCTGCTTTAGAGGGCAGATTTGAGGGTTTGAGACTAWAGATTGAGAAGCTGAGACTGCTGATATGGAAACAGGAAATATCACTAYCCTGCCTTGAGCATCCAATTCCACTCTTTGTATGATGGCAAATTACTTTTGATTGGTTCAAAGTTCACATCTCAACACAGGTTGTCCTTTGAACCATGCAATTTTAACAGACACTGAGATTTGAAGGCAAAGTTCATAGAAATACAGAATCATAGAATGATTGGAGCCAGAAGGGACACTAAAGACCTCTTGTTACAATCCCTCTGCTTTGGGCAGGGACACCTTCCAATAGACCACCTTTTTCAGAGCCTCATCCAGCTTGACCTTGCACCTTTCCAGGGATGAAGCAGCTGCAGCTTCCCTGAGCAACCTGTTCCAGTGCCTCACCACCCTCACAATGAAGAATTTCTTCCCAATTCCTAATCTAAACCTACTATCTTTCAGGTTAAAGCCATTCCCSCTTGTCCTATCACTACATACCCCTGAYAAAAGTGCCTTCCCAGCTCTCCTGTAACCTCTTTTAAAGGTACTGGAAGGAGCTCTAAGGTCTTCCTAGGGCTTTTTCTTCTCCAGGCTGAACAAATTCAACTCTCTCAGCCTGTCTTCACAGCTTCAGATCTCTGATCATCATTGTGGCCCTCCTCTAGGATTCCACAGGCCCACATGCTTCTCGTGCTAAGGGCTCCAGAGCTGGATGCAGGTGGGGTCTCCCAAGAACAGGAGAGAGGTGCAGAATCACCCCCCTTGATCCTGCTGGTCACTCTGCTTTTGATGCTTGGCTTTCTGGCTGCAGGTGCTCATCGCTGAGCCATGTCCATAGCTGGACTCACAGTGACCARGAGGAGCACCTCTCAGGCCTCAGGATCCCACCAGGATGTTCTGCAGGAAATCCAGCCACATGATCCATTTCTGGTTCGTGCTTGAAGCACGCAGCTCTGGTGAACACCAGCTCTGCTGGTCTTCTGTTACAGACTCTGCTGACTGCAACATAARCCCACTGTGGCTCCWTGTGAAATGTTTGCTGCGKTTCAGCTGTTAYAGTWACAAAATAAATCAAATATCTGTTCYTGGATGYTTTCCCTCTCTCTATCCCAAACTGCTCTTTCAACTCACTGTCCCTCAAGGATCCTGTTTCAGTGTTAATATTTTATGCATTTAACCGTTATAGGTAAAGAATATAACATGGAACATAAATGCATTCCTGAAGGACAAAATAGCACTACAAACCCCCTAYTTTGCTCTGAGTTTGACAAATTATTCTCAAGAGAATAAAAGRTGTACCTAAGGAAATGTCTGCCAGTCAAAAGTTGAAATGAAAAACAGAGCAAGAAAACATGCAATGTTTTTAAGTTCTAACYAACTTTGAACAAAAGATACCTTGGGGAAGCGAAGTAAGACTGGTATGTGTCCATTAAGAGATTCACATGTAACCTTTGATTTCTTTTGTTCAGAGAACTTTGAGATGATAGGAAGAAGATGTTAAAATGGCATTACATCATCAGCCACGCAGGGTCTGGGGGAGAAGTCAGTCACTGGATACACTTGTCTCATTTTTTGTGCAAGATGTTTCAATTACTCTGAAACTAGTGTATGTGATGCATTAAAAAAATCTCAAAATTGTAACCACTGATATACTTGAAGATTTTAATCTGGACGCAAGAGGCTATCCAGGCAGTGTTACATTTCTTGGCAGAGAGATTCTGCAAATATATTTTAAAAAAATAAAAAGGAGGAAAAAAAATGCTGCAGAGAATCTGCAGAACATTTTATGTACTAGGTGGGAGGAAGAGAGTGCAGAGAACCAGTGAAGAAAGGTCTGTGTAGCCTCTTCTCTTCATTCCCTGTGACCTAACCAAAGGTCCTGATCATCTGGGGGAAACKTCCAGTTCTTTGGAAGAATGACAGAGCCAGACTTTTAGTCCAGGTCTAGAGCCAGAGTGAGATATAAATCATAGAAACATTGAACCACTGAGGTTGGAAAAGACCTCCAATACCATAAAGTCCAATGTCACCTGACRCTTCAATGGGCCTATTGCACTTCTTGCCTCCAACATTTCACAGATGCTGATGTCTGATCTTCCTTCAAGAAGGTGAGCAGCCAGTAATAACAACCAAGCCCATATTACAGAGTATGTCATGATTTCTAACTTGCCATGGACTGGTTTTTGCAAGGGAAGAAAAAGCCTTGATTTATTATGAACTATGAATTACAAAGTCCCACCTAGGACTCAGTAACTAATACTAAGCTGGATGGAGACCTTTATTTTAYGTTATAAATTGGTACAAATTATGCCATTTACAGCACTCTGGGAGGTTTCAACATGAGGTCTACAAATGCCACTAGAAATTAATAAAACCTCTGTTCCCAAATGCATGTTACAGTTTGTTCCCAGAKAGAAGTACTTTGCACTTTTTGAACTTGCAGGCTGATGGACTGAGCACACAATTGGTACAGGTATTTTTAAGTGGATAATCCAGTACATGGCTGAGCAAATGGCAAACCAGATGCRAAGTGGATGGTCTCCCTTGGGTCTTGGAGAAATGGAGGAACAACAAAATCCACAGGGCATTTCTAGTGAATCGGACCCCTGTTCTCCTCCACAAAGGAGGAGGGGAAAAAACATGGTGACACATAAAACATGTGGCAACAAATTGGTGGCAACTTCTGCAAAATGGGAATATGAACTACATGGCACGTAGATAAAAGGGAATGCATCTGCAGAACATGTGAGGGAAATTGTGAATATAATTCCMGCAATTATGATTATAGTGTTGTATCCGCTACTGCACTTAATTACCATTCTGCTTTCTTTTCATGCTATGGAAATGGACTAAATGGACTACAAAATATATCTCAAAAGACAAGCAATCTGTGGCATGAATAGGAACCTCCTTTATCTTAATACAATGAGGCCCACATTTCACACACATGGCAGCATCTCTGAGAATTTTGATTACAAAATAATGATAAAAATTAGCAACATTTATTTTTTCATCTGAGAACATTAATACAATTATTAGGATTATTAAGGAAAGTTGGGTTGTTTTGTTACTTTTAAAAAGTAGTTTCCTTTAGGAGTTACATTAAAATGATACTCATTCCTTTATTAAAAAATGCAGTATTGGAAGGGGAAKAGGTCTGCTTTAAAAGAAATTCTCTTCATTTACGTGCTTAACACTTTCTTTTTCTCTGTTAGAATTAGATGATGTACAGGTTTCATAGTACACACATACTCAATTAAAAATTAAAACATGGTCATAATTATTCATCTTAAACTGYGAACCAGAACAGTTCTTCTGTGTAGATCTGTGAAATATTTGGCAAATAATGAATTCTGTTAGGAACACTGGTCTAGAAGGGAGGCCTCTGGGAACTGAATCAATATGTAGGGAATTTTTTGGTATGCATTCAAAAGTGTACCTTCAGATTTTAAGGGTTGGTTTCAGGAGGTTTTCAGATGTTCCACTGAATTAAATGAGCCAGGGCACATCTGGATCTGGAGAACTATGTCATCATACCTCTTGAGAGGGGAAGTTGTATGAAAGAATGGTGTGGTACAACACAAGGTTTCTGGTGGCCCAAATTTTGGGCAAGGGTATCCTTGGGAATACTAAAATTCTGAGTCATACAATTCTCACTAAAGATGCACTGATAAATCTTGAATGTTCATTACTCCATCATGTATATGTAAAGTTTTATTCATTTTATAGGGTTTTTTTTTAGTGAGCACTTAAGAGTTCAAAGAGTTGGATAACTTGCCTCTAAAAAACTCAGAAGTTAGGGTTGTATGTTTACAGATAAAGGCTTTGCTGCATGGGAATGCTGTGATTGGCCATACTGGCCATTCTCACACCTACTACCCAGGAACACACAGGAGACAAAAGAAACCAAGCCAGAGAAAAGCATATAAACCTGCTTATTATGACATCTATATGGTTGTCATTACTATTTCCTTTCTGCTCAGAAAGGCTTTTGAAGGTTGGAGGGAGTTATTTACTCTCAAGTGAACCTTTTTTTCAGGATTCACTGTGAAACTGCACACTTGCCTTCTACAAAAAGAAGCTTAGAGTAATCAGAGTTCTTTGAGCTCTGTAGAAGTCATAAGGGCCATGGACAGCAGGGGTCACGCTCTCCAAAGTACAACATGTAAGAGTAACAAAACCAGGAGGGAACTGACAGTGTCCCAGTTCTGCTGAAGCATGTGGGCCTTGTGAGCACCCACCCATGCCTAGCAATCTACACTCAAACACATCTGCTCAGCTGTGCCTCCCCAGCAAAATCTATGGGTAGGCCATGCCTGAGTTGATAAAAACTGGGTTGAATTTATTTCTTGAACATTTTTCATTATCAATTCAGATTTCAGACTGTCTATGGAGTTCAGGTGGAGTTCTCTAGTTTTCCACCATCTGCCATAATTAATTGGTAAAGCTGGTTCTTCGGTATATGATGTAAGGTAGGGCATAAACAGCACTTCTCCTGGTTGAATCCAGGCTAATTTAGACAATTGCAAATGTCCAATATCTACACTGGGGAATTAATGAATATTTRGACTTCCCACAAACCACTTGCTGTTAATTTTCCAGCATTTTCTTCTTCTGTTTTTCAKCCAGTCCCTACTGCATTCTATACAAAAGCTGACATTCCTACCTAGGGTCCTGTAGCTGCGCATTTCTTTCACCCCCTACTGCCTGCCACAGAGGCTTTGTCTAGACGTAGAAACACAAGCTAACTGAGATTGATTTATCCCAGTCTGGACAAGCTGTACAGCTCTCAGTCTCAAATTTGATCTCTTCCCATCTATGCTATCTTGGATTCATAATAACCCTTTCTTTGTAACCAAGATTTAGTACTAAATAACAGGACTCCAGAACCTACCACACCTTTKTCACTGCTTGATTAAGCTTGTGTTTCACCAGAAGTCTGCAAAGGACTTTTTCTTGCTTTTTAAGGCTTTTCATTTTTGCAGGTTAGTATTTTTCTTCAGGTAGAGAAAAATATTCTTCCTCTGCAGTATTTAGTCCTTGATAATAAACAGAAGATGATGCTTTTTTTCTCCCTTTTTTTTTCATGGATAGCCATATCCAGGAAAAAGCTGACTCCTAAAAAGTTASTTTGAACATTTATAATCAGATAAGAATAATTTAATTAAAGTCCATTAAAAAAATCTAATATTTATTATTAGCTTGTGTACTTCCTAATTGTTTTATAGGCTTTTATTTTCATGGCAAGATTCCAATCACTACAAATCCATGGAACCTGATACATATACAAGAAAGAAATGCATTTGCAACTTTGTTTAAAGAGGAAATTGTCAGAAATGTCAAAGCATAACATTTCACAACAGAGAAAAAATAACTTTGTTTTTAATGATGTGATTCTTCTCTTCCTTGTTAATATATTAAAAATACATTACCAATTTTGGAGGGCAAAAGGGGAAAGGGCCCTGCACTTAGAAAGTGTAGGACTGTGTAATGTCTGTAATGCCAAGAGATTAAAAAATTAAATCAATATATCAGTGTTCACCCAATGCATTGTCTTTTCCAATTTTTCTTGTGAACACCAGAAATAGATTCTGACCTCAGCCAAATCTTGATGCTGGAAATACTATCCTTACTCAAAAGAGAACTAATTTAACTTTTTTTTAATGAATAGCAGTTTATAAAATGGGATTCCTGAACACAAACATTTTTCTAAAGACTCTCTGGGGCTACTCTGTGTACTTAATTAGGTAGTATCCTTTTGTCTGAGTTAATGAGTTAAATATGTAGAACCCTCACAGATACAGTTATGTCAACTAAAAAGGAATCAGCCCAGAGGATATGAAATGTTAATTCCATTAGTTCTGTTTTCTGGAGAGTTCCTGATATGTTGATATAATCCATTGTAGTCTTGCATTGATTTTAAGAGGTGGGGAATGTCAGAAAGAAAAATTTCCTGCTGTTTTCTGGTTAGAAATTAAAACAAGTATAACAAACACAAATATAGCTAAAACAGCTTTAAATTTAAATTTTTAGTCTAAAAGTCAAAAACACAGGCAATGGGAAAATAATGATACACTACCTGGGGAATTCAGCCCAAGGGGAATCAATTTTATTGTAAAGATCATGCTTTTAATCCACCTCTACCTGAGTGCCAGATGGTCAAACCAAAGAATCAACACATTAAGCAGATGGACTTGGTATCTGATTCCCAATTACTAGAGTTGCTTTGTGTGGAAGGTTACTTCTACTGATCAGAGAAAATTATTTTTCCCCAGATGGTGGCAAAAAATTGCTCACTCTTTTAGTATTAAAGGTTTCCAATTATCTTTCAAAGTTAGGCAGTAGCATTAAAGATTTCATCCAAGGCCCACAGAAAGTATCTGTTGGAGTTTGTAGGTTTGAATATAACCTTAAAAGTGGGTGATAAAAACTTAGGGACAAGGAGTTGTTAAAGTATGTAAGCCAGGTGATTAAGCTCTGCTGTATCTTGAACAAGGAAAAAACCACTGGATGTGACACAAGAAACCATGGGATGCAACAAATTACTCTGTGACTCTGTCCAAATCTTGCAGGGATGGATGGATTCAGTGTGGTGTTTAAGGAGGAGTCTAATCAGACGCAGCCAAAACCCACAAATACATAGACAAGAGTGCTTAGGAGCTTTTGGGGAGCAGAGTCTTGTGAGGGCTACATAATACACACACAGTAGCAGCAGTATGACTGGTTAGGGCCGAGATTACATGAGCAACTATAACAGAAATACAATACTKGAGTTCAGATTTGACAAAACTAGGGCCAATAGATAGAAACAATTTGGTGCAGATTGTTTATTTGACAAGAGACAAAAGCTGTGAAAGAACCCGCATGCTAAAATAGAAAAGCAGTGGAATATGAAGTGGGAATAAACTTGAAGCCTGACCAGCTGGAGAGGAAAGAACAGGACAGAGCCATCAATACTACTGAAGTCCATGTGACATTACACTGCTTCTGTTTCTGCAGGTGTTGTGAAAGGTATGGTTCCCTGTTTGTGCTGGTCTGTTCACACAGTGTGTGCATGGGGTTATACATTCAGTCCTGCCCATGGATGGACCCCAAAATGGAAAAAATAGCAGCCTTATAYGCAGCACTCAAGGAAAGAAGACATCCTCAGGTCTCAAGAGATAGCAGATGTGTTTTTCTTTTAACAAAAAGTGTCAAAAGTATTTAAAATAATCCTAGTAGATATTATAGGACAGTAGAGCTGAAAACAATAGATCTCTATGAAAAGCAATAAAGCTCCATTAAACCTTGTTCAGTCTGCTATASACAACCATGCATTAGTTACCAGCTGTACATAACTATTTAGTCAAAGTCTCTATTTCAGTGAAAATTCCCCATCAAAGGGATAAATGGMAGCATTGTTTGATGGATTCAACAAGTTGGCTCTGCAGATATCTGTACATCCAGAGGTTAGAAGCAGGCATTGTTCTGACTGGAGCTCATGCCTTCCCAAAGCTGACACACTTGAACTGGATTCCAAACTCCCTCCCCACATYTYRTGTGCCCATGACATTTACATTAACTTACAGCCTACAGATGAGGGAATATTAATATTGATACCCAGATATAAATAGATAAATTAATAAATATTACATATACATAAAATTCATAGGCATATATGTAAACTCACTATGTGTTCTTTTCGGGCCAAACCAAAATGCACACTTTCTTACCAAGTAATGTGTATTTCCTTTGAAAATAGCATTCAGGCCAATWAAAAACTTTTGATTTAACTGCAGGTTGTACTGTCTATTTTCAGCATTTATCCTCCATTTCAACTGCCATCACTATTTTAAAATGRTTAATTTCTGAAATAGGATTCCAGTTGGGAGACAAAGAAACTAGAATTGTAGTAAACATCAGTCTTTGGAATGTTTAAAGGTTTTTCTCTTCAGGATTTTGACTATGGTTTTTCATAGAGTAGAATCAGAACCACATAGGYTGRAAAAGACCTCCAAGAACATTGATTCCAACCATTACCAATTCCCTCAAGCTTTGAATCTTGTGAATAKTCTAAGTACCTCACAAATTATCACTCCCCACTCCCAAATCTCTCTCTAACTTCAAAAAACCCATTCTCTGTTTATGTGACATTATCTGCTGGCCAACAAGAATGGAACCTTCAATGGAGTGCAGATTATTTGTCATTAGGCAGATGCACAGTACACTGCACATAATGTTTTAGGTGTTTTTATAAATAGCAATGAAATTTTACTCCCCAGCCCAACTGCTAAACTTGGTTCAGTTGTAATTAAATGCAACCTTCTGTTGTTAAAACAGATCAGGTTTCCAAACTACACTGGCTTCATGGACTGATATTGCTGTCCAATGACCAAGTTTAGATAGGCAGGAACTTCTATTCCTCTTTGTCCTAAGGGACTGCTTTAGTTTCATACAAATATGACCTTTGAAAGAAAAGGAAAAATAAGCTTTTTGCCAGAAAGGCCGATGAAAGCCATTTCCCCTGTGTAAATAAAGGGAAAAGACCAAGATATTTAGTCCTTTTGAGGAACAGTTTGCATCTTTTTCAGGTGCATCTGCCAGGAGAAATAATTTTAAATGCAAGTTCTTTGCAAGTTTGACAGTAATATTAGCTATAAAATGCTGTAACACAAACAGGACAATAGCTTGGAAAATCTGAAGGGGAATTKCAATGATCAAGAATGGAAGAAAAGTTATTCCTTTTTTTAAGTGTGTATTTTCTGTGGCTAAATATCATCTTGAAATTGTCTTAGCTCAGCTCAGTAGCCAGTGCCCATTTGTTTGTATTAAAAATGAGGTAATAAAGAATTTAAATAGTAACGATAACATTATTCTTCTTTAAATTTAAACTGCTTCATTAGAAATAATGAAGACTTTTTTTACACAGGATAGGGTTCTGGTACTGAGAGCACAGGGCAGTGCTACAGCTGCATGATGGGGATGGCATTGCTTTGCAGATTTACTGCACTGCAGGATAAGCAGATAGAGCAGAAATGCAAAGGGCTGTGTGTAGGTGAGCAGGTGAGACGTGACATTAACCAGGCACTTTAAAGATGGTTTACAAAAGGAGACAGGATTGGTATGACCTTGTCCTGACTCTCATGTTATTTATTCTGTAATGACGGGTTAATGATTCTCTATAGCAACCACCCCAGGTTGGTTCAGGGATATCCGTGGCTCCCRAGAGACCCACTTGAAACAACCCCTCTCTTTATGTAATCATTCATCCTATCTCAAAGCAGTGTAAGACTATGAGGYAGGCTATAGAATAAATATGATAGGAGCTTTATTGTTTTTATCTTAATTCCTAGGAAAACCCAACTTCTTGGGGTATAGAAGAAGAAGTGCTGCTAAGGTAAAGGAGATCAAGAGCTAACAAGCAAAGGAAGGGGAGGCAGAGAGAAGAAAAGGTGCGTGGCAAATGGAGATATTTATAGTGGCTTTATGGCCTCCTGCTTCAGGGGGCAGTTTTCTCTTTGGGTCTGGAAAGTGTCTTTGATGAGTCCCAGAGTCAGCCAGGACTTAAAGTGGAGACTGCCAACACCTCCTTCCTAAACAGAGGGCCCCAAAAACACCAGAGGGGCTTGACAAATCTAGACCTAACTTTTATAAGAATATCAAGGTGATCGTCAAACTTGGAAAGCAGAGAAGCCACAGAACTTGTTTAGTAAAATGCAAAAGAATTTGAAACAAAATCCCTCTTTGTTGATCTTCCTTCCCACATTCCCTCTACAAGCTCTGGGTTAAGAGCCTTCTTGTCCTCTTCATCATTCTGCCCCCAGTTCTATGTTTGCCCCAGTGGCTCCCAGGGCATGCAGAAGCCCATTTCTCTCCTGGTTTGCCCCATCCAGCTCTGTTGCAGTTCTGGAAGAAATAACTTTGCACCAGTCTGGAATACAGCACCCTCATCTCCTTCTTCTCATCCATGTTCAGTGAAAGGACATAACAGACATTGGATCCCAGGATCCTCTGCTCCTCTTCCTGGGCTGCAGGGAATTCCCAGCAGAGCTCTGGGCAAAGGATGACTCCCATCCATCATATGGATGCTCTCCATGTGAAAGACAAGACGCAAGGAACTCTGATCCCCTTAGAGGAGGGGCTGGAGTCCAGCTGGGATCTGCTGCACAGCTGATGGGTCACCCAAGGCCTACATGCAGGTAACCAAATCCTGCCCTACTCTCCATGATTAAGTAACACGAATGCAGCATTTTCTTTCCCTGTATTTGCTCTACCTGACTGAYTACAGTTGAATAGGAAGAGTTTCAGCCTCTGGATTTTATTTTCTGGGTAATTTTCATGGTTTTTTCTGTGTGTTAATGTGTTTTGAAGAATTATTGCAGAACATGCCCAGAGGTGTGACCATCCCTAAGTATTTTAATCACTTTGTCAAGCAGCAAGGACTTCTCCAGTTGTATACTCTATCTCCATACTTAGAACAGGCCAGTGATTTTTAGAGAAGTTGTATATATGAACCCCAATGCTTTGTTTTACAAGGTATTCATTAAAAATGCAAGTGCAGTGGAAGTMGTAAGTGCAAATGATTTACAAGACCACATGCACATAAAATCAAGTGARGATTAGAAATCTTTCTTAATGTGTCCTATATTGTGTCACATACTGGAACAAAAGGAAAAGCTTGAAATTTTAATTTTCTGGACTAAGTTATTTGGCARTACTGACTCTTCTACACCAAGAAATCTCTTACCACAGAAGCAAAGCCAATCAGCATTGAATCTTGARAGACTGTTTAGTTGTTAGTCCAAATCTGAACACAATTAAGATAATTCTAAAAGATTTTCACCCTTTCCCATTTAAAAAACATTTATATATACATGGGCATATTTAAACCATTCACTGCTTTGAATATGCCCCAGCCAGAAGAAATTATTAATTTGTTTTTATTAGGGAAATTTYCTCTCCATTGCAGGCCCAAAAATGTGTAAAATGTCACCCAAGGCGCTTCTTATGTTCATCCATATGTTGTTTGGGACAAATATGATCCAAATTCAGCCCACCATATTTGGGGGTAGAAGGACAACTTTATCTTCCTCGTCTCTATCTGATGTCCAAAGCAAGTGATAATAGTTCTGCAACATTACAGGTACTATAATACTTATAATTCCTTGACTTGACCCTTTCTCTTAAAGGAATCACTGCAGATGCTCTGAAAGCCTACATTTCTGTGGACACAGCATATAAATAAGTGCATGAATAATCTCAGAATCTTTATATATAAACAATTAGCCATAAGACAAGAGCAAAAGTAAGAGTGAATTTTATAGGACGAGTAGGATTGCAAGTTGCTTGTATGGTGGTACAAAATCCTTATCATATTTTCTTTTATTTAATTTCAAGCCTTTCCTCAAAAGAAAAGACACCAGCAACAACACACAGTTTGATGTTGCATGGAGGAACTGTATAAGAATAATTATAAACACATTGTTTCTTTTCATATTCATGGGGTGTGCTCCAAGCTCTGAAACAGCTTGGAGGTAGACAGAAGGGCTGTAACTGCCCAGTCTTCGTGGCTTGTATATAAATATTGAGATTATCACATCTTAGAGTTTCTTCTCCCCACCCTGTGTGAATTTATGCTTCTCATCATTCAGTTCATAAATTTTCTTGTTGATAAGGATGCTGTTACAGTGCTGGATTGGAAAGAGGGGAAAGAATTCAATTGCCTAAATACTGAAGTGGTGCTTTAGACATGCCAGGTTATCCTAAACATTCCCATGGAGCGGGCAGATATGACTGAGCAGCTCCTGGAGCAGCAACTCAAAACCAAATGCGATATCCCAGGGAATCTTCTATAATACTAGACAACTTAGTTTGAGAAACAGAAGCCCGTCCTGTGGGAGGTGAGTAAGAAAGGTGCAAAATGATTTATCAGGCATGCCTCAAATGCTGCACCACTTTTGGCCAGATGCAAAACTCTCTTTWGCACAAGAAGTAACTTAACACAGCTTTTTGGAATATATTTGATACTGAAAAGATACAAGATTTATTTTTCCTTTTACTGCCAATAATGATAGTAAAAGCTGAAATATATTCTTTATGGAAGGGGACACTCTACCTGTAGGTGAGTCAGTATATTTAAGAATAAATTTTTCCTCTGAAGGGCATCAAGAGTGACAATATTACCAAACAAAATGCTACWGGCAATACCAACAGTGAAGTTCTGTGAATTTAATATTTAGTTTCACCAGAGTTTACTCAAAAAAAAAAAATAAATTGGATTTTGGAGGCTAAATCATGCATTTCTTCTTCTCAAAGTGAAGACTCTTTGAAAGAAATAGTGCTGGAGCACTTCGTTTATTCTTGACTTTGTGTATTTCAGGCAACGTTCCTGCCTTTCTTTTCTTTAAATTAAATTTTGGTCACTCCTCCTTCTCTCCATCCTTTCAATGTGCCCCAGGAATACATCTCAGTAATTCCAGAAAAAATATTCCCCCATGCAAATATTTTTTTTCAGAAACATAATAGAGAATAAAGAAGGGTGACGGCAGTGTTTCATTGATATTAAACCCAAAATCGATGAAAATTGATTAAAGGCTGATTAGAATTTTTCTGAGATTGGTGCCAGCTATGCAGTTTGCCTGGTAAATATTAAGACACACACTTCTGAGGACAACAGGAACAACAATAAGCCATTAATTGATAGATTGCTGGTAGTTGTATTAAAGATTTTGTCATTGTTATTAAAGAGGATTTTAATAAAATTGCACTCTGTGAATATATAAATCCATGTAAAATTAAAGGTTTCTTACAGAAAACTCATCTTCATTTTRCAACTTGATTTTGGTATTTTGGTAATGGGCCAACACAGAACAGCAACTTTTCACTGTTTTTTTAGTACAGAGAATGGCCAAATAATCAATATTACAGCAGAATTGCAGCATAGGTACAGTTGACCTGTATATGTACAGAAATTCCATTTATAGAATTATAGAATGGTTAGGGTTGGAAGTGACCTTAAGAATCATCTTGTTCCAACCACCTCGCCATGGACACAGACACCTTCCACTAGATCTGGTTCCTTAGAGTCCCAACCAACATGCCCGGAATACTTCCAGGGATGTGACAGCCACATCTTCTCTGGACAAGGTGTTCCAGTGTCTCAGCACCCTCATAGTGAAGAATTCATAAGATCTGATCTAAAACTAGCCTCTTTCAGTTTGAAGCCACTCTCCCTTGTCCTGTTATTATATGCCCTCATGACATATGACATGCTTGCTATGTCAGATATGGGATTTTTGCACTTTTCCCAGGTGCAAAATATGATCCTTTGTAAGAATAATCTACAGATATAATCTAAAGATCTAACATGTACTATTTTTAGAGACTTCTGTCTGTATCTCACATGGGCTATGCAGCCAATAGTGCAAGGTGCAAGCACAAGCTATTGCAATATATTTTAATTTATGGGCAGAACAGTGGCGTGTGTGGGTTAGAAAGCAATGTCATCAGCAGTGTGGAGGTAGCTTTGATACAGACCCATTTAGAACTAAATAATAATGGCAAATGATTTCATTTTAGTCTGTTCTTATTAACAACTCGCCTGTGCTAAGCAAAGTTTGAATAGGTGATCATGAAGCATGAGACTTATACATGTCCTAAATCCATCTTGATCAGAAATTGGAGACATTTCCTTGTTCAAATTTTTGTTCCTATTGCAGAATTGCTAAATGTCCATCTGTAACTTTTCCACAGCATAAACTCAGCTAATTACTACTGAATAAGAAATCACTACCCTTGGAGGTTAATGAGATGTTTTACACACCCCAATTGCAGGGTGTTCACTTCTATAGGAAGACAGAAAGCATTGTAAAAAACCAAAAATTGTACTTCAGTTACAGTTAAAAAATTATTTTGGGTGTTTGAAGATGAAAGGCTGAGACTGCTGTCACTGTATCTATCTGTGGTGTGTCTGCCACCTTAGCTGGCCACTGAAGTTCATCTTTTTCTCACTGGAGAGAGATATTTCTTTGCTGTTGTTCATCTGACCTTTTTTGGATGTGTTTGATGAGTTCAATTGCACCCTTGGAGTGCTCAAGTTCTGTGAAATGAGCCCAGTGTCACCAGGCAGATGAATACACCTGCACTCTGCCTCAAATGTGAATTCCTCTCTCTGCAATTCCTTAATGTGCTAGCCCTGTTCCTTAATACGCTGTGGGGTCTTGAGTGTCCCAATTGACCTGAGACTACCATAATAACAGCTGGATTTGCCTGGTGATAARGAGGACCAGGCCTTCACTTAATTCCTTTTCATCATCATTTATTGTCACATTTGCATRCCCATCTTTCCCCCTCTATTTTATTTCCTCTGGTGTTCTCAGAGGTAAGAACTAGCTCTCTTCTCAGCTGACATTTAGTAAATAATTTGCTGTATTTTATGCAACTTCATTTTCCTAGGAGTAAAGTTCTGGATTCAAAGTRGGGAGATGTGGGTTTGTATCCTTTGAGTTTTCCTTTGCCTGATGGGTATTTCAGCACAGTGGAAGGAGATGTGTCCTTTTCACTTGGTTCTGCAGTACACAAAACAAAAAGRAACAAAAGAAAAAGCAGAAGCCTGGAGGCAATGCTGCTTGAATACTGCAACRTATCAATGTACAGATCTTAGAATTTGTGCTGAAATCTCCTCTGAATGGTAGGAGTCACTGACTTCAGTGGTTCCAGGGATGCTACAGATGGCAAAATGACAGTAAAAAGACTGTGTTTTGTCTTCTAAAGAATTTTATTCTGATTTATGAATTATGTGGCTTAAAAAGGCTTAAAAATGACCATACTCTCTTTTTAATTGAAAGTCCCTTGCTATATAAATGTAAAAAAACAAATGCRCTTTATTTTAAGGGGTTAAGCCTCAAACTAGAAAATTTTTTGTTGAGAGCTGGATTTTTTCTGTATTTAGATTTTTCATCCCTAAACAGCTTTCTGGAATTTTTCTCTTTACATGCAGACTGGAATTTTTAATGGAAATATCTCTGACTGCATTTATTCTTAATATTTTGGAGCATGGCTTTGGATGGGTCCAAAGAGATCTGCAACTTCTAAAATGCTTGGCCCTCATGTCTGCACCAAAAATCATGAAAACTTATCCAAATTACATAACTATATGAATGTAAAGTGATTTAAGTAAGCTAATTCATATACACATTGCTTTCCTAATAATATGTATTTACATTGCTTCGTTAAACTATTAAAAATTAATTTGGAATTAATTTCCTGCAATCTCCCATGCAAACRAATTCTTACAGAAAGAGGTGATTACTTCTCTTTGGGTTGACATGTAGCTAATCTATCTGCTGAGATATTTAGMATGCAGTCATTTGTGACTGATTAAAAATCTTAAAAAGATACATGGACAAACAGTGAAGATATGAGTTTATTTCTGCCTGTGCTCTGCACAAAACCTCTATCCCAGTGCTTGCCACATTTCAGTAAATACTGACTAAGCCCTATGGTGAGGTAACATGGCCATGGGCCACCTCTGCCCAGGCTCTAAGATGCAAAGCCTKTTAAAGTTCAAGAAATGTCATGGCAGGGGCCTGGAACAAGTTGATCTTACAGGTCCCTTCCAACACAAACCATTTTATGATTCCATGATTCTATCAACTGAGTATAAGTAGTGGAAAAAACCCTGGCTCTGTTGATCTATCCTTTTTCCTGGGACCATTTCTTTGCCCARCAGGAGGTGACAGTGGAAACAGCATTGCTTGCTGTTGCACCTCAGAAAGTATAATGATAATTTTCATTTATATTTGTTTCCCAGAAGAGACGGGTCCCAAAGGAAGGCAAGGCACCATTGCCCTCTTCCTCTAGAAAGCTGTGCCTCACACACTGYGACAACATCTCAGCATTTCAAAAAGGTGGTGGTGCAAGCAGGATTTTGACTCCTCATCTTGTGTTCTCTGAATGGAAGATGATTGCATTGTGCACAGATCCTTCTGYGCTGACTTTTTTCTTTTTGCTGATAGGAGAGGCAGTCTTAGGTGCTTCTGAGGATAAGCAGCAAACACCAGCTTCCTTCTCCTGTGTCATAGTTTCTCAGGCAAAAAGTGCAATTTTGTCATAGTAGGTAATTTAGTTTTCTCATTGCCAAGAGGAAGGAATGCATCAACGGATTGCTTTTCTAGGACTGCCTCTGCAAAGGTATCTGTAAGTACTGCTTTGCAGCAGCCCTGAGCAGAACAAGGTATAGCGTCATCAGAAAGATCTGTTGGTTTTGGAGCTTTGTGTTTTTGGTACCAGCAACTGGAGCAAGTGTGAGTGCACATGGCAGTGTGCCAACACCAGCAAATATCAAGTCAGGCTCACTGGTGAATAGGGTGAAGTGGTCATAAGCTGGTGGGGTGTAACTGGTGGGGTGTAACTGGGGGTGTTACAGCTGAGTGTGATGGGACCTGGTGCGGTTTGTCCAGGGAAGCTGTGGGTGCAAGTGCTCAGTGCTGGGTTGGATGGGTCTTTGAGCAACTTGCTCAAGTGGAAGGTATCCCTTGACCAAGGGATACCTTGGCACGGGGGTTGGAACTATATGAAGGTTCCTTCCAACCCCAGCCATTCTATGATTCCATGATTCCATGACATGGCTACCGGAGGGATTGGGGTTACAGGCCAAATGCTGAAGAGAACGTAGTATKTGGGAGTTGTCTGAGTTAACAGTGTGTTTGCGTGTCTCTAGAGGGGGAAAGCCAGAAACAGGTCAGCTACTGGGCAGAATGAGTCCCCTTCCTGAATGGATCCACATTGAATATATCTACAAATWAAGATTTTTTCCCAACTAATGGGCTTTCCACCTGCCAGAGAACAGAATTAAGCCATTGGTGCTGTTTGTGTTCATGTAAACACTGAATTTGCCAGAATGTGCTTTTTCATGTGACMAGGTGTGTGCCTACTGGGGGCACATGCCCAGGCTTGCTCCTGATTGGACCTGGGGACATGGAGGTCCAGCTCCTCACCTTAACTGGGCTATCAATTTCAGCAATCCCCAAAAGCTTGCACATAAATTTGGRTGAAACTATCCATCCAGAGTAAACTTTCCAGGTACTTCTCTCTTGTGTTGGACAGGTGATTCTCAAAGGCAGAATGAGTCTCTTGTATTTTGTATGACTTTGACTGATGAATAGTTCTGAAGATGCCTCTACTTCCTATTAGATGTGTGCTCACAAGCAGCAGAACAGAGAAAGAATGTTGAACATTTTTCAAGATTTCTGAAACTGGCTTAACACTACATCCTGTTCTTGGCTTGCTATCCATTTGCAGCATATCTGAGKTTTTTTTACCCTTCATTGATTTTGATGGGTCCAGATTCCCTTGGCTCTGTTCTTTCCATATATCCTCCAAAGGACCTTTCTCATTCTGGATCAGCTCAGTATCCTATTTCCTTCAGACTGCTTCCAGACACGTAAAAGACATTTTTTTCACTTCTACCAAACAGACTCTTTGTCTGACAGAATCCTTCCAAAATCTTCCACAAAGCTCTACTTTCTTGCAAATCCTTTACCATTGAGCAGGCTGAAAAAGAAAAAAACCCTCAAGAGGTTGGCCATTGCTTATCAGGCTGAACAAGAAAGACAATGTTCGCTTTTGTTGTCCTGTCTCTTTGCATGAAGCTGTTTTAGCTTGCCTTACAGTTTATATACAAGCTCTGAGAGACAGGGACTGTCATTTAAATCTGTATTCTTCAGTGCTTAGCACAACAGCTCATGACGAGGCCTCTAGGCATTACAGTAATATAAGCAGCAGTAACAAAATAAATATGATGGCTATTCCTAAGGCRTGGCTTGAAAAAACTACCTGGTCACTTCACTTTTCTTAATCTTTATTCATTCAAGGTCAAGGAGGTGAAAGAGCAGAGCTTTCTCAGTAAAATCTCTCAGCCTTTCCTAACCCAGGCTATGTCTGCAAGTTCTTTTTATTGTTACTTGTCACATTACAGTTCCGCACAGTTAAAAAATATCGTAGAAGCTACAGTTATTATAGTTATTAACATTTTAYGGCCTTGTTATTCATACCTTAAGCTCCTTAAAATGAAGAGGTGCATTTTAAGAGAGCAGAATGTATTTAATTGATTTCACTGTAAAAAGGTTGTCCTACTTCAGTGGTTTCCAGTCTTTTTCCTTGGGTTTTGCTTCTATTAATGATGACAATATCAATTTTATATCTTTAAGAGAAGYGATTCAAAGCACTTACAATTTTCTTACTGTGCTATCTGTCTGTTCTTGGTTTAAACATCCATTCCTCTTTCATAATCAAACACCATGGAAAGATTTGCAGTGTTCTGAGCTACCTGTTCGTGCCTATAACTATGTCTGCTTTGAAATAAARTGTCATGGATTCATTGGCAGTGTAATTGTTCTTGAATTATGCACCTTTGCYGTGGTGTAAGTACATACACTTGGAGAGCTATCAGGAAGTTGCTGATGTCCAACAAGAGAAGTTTATCTTACCTAACTTTTAAATGCCTTTAGAGCAGATACTTGTATCTACAGTGATTTCTTTAGATTCTTCTTCCAACTGCTGTAGAGAAACAGGGCTGCTCACTTGAACAACCTAAGAAACCTTAGGGCACCTTAGGGCACCTTAAGATCAGCCTCCCTCTAGATATGCCCTGTTTTCTCCTTTGATTTTGTGGGAATCCTAAATTAAAATAGTTGAGGAGATAATCCTATGCAGGTCTTGTGTGGTGGCAGCTGCTTTGTACTAGGAAATTCCTCTGTGTTGGGACACAAAATCTAAATGTTTATTAAATATTTCCTTTTAATATTGTCCATTTTCTATGCAAAGAGGCAGCGACTATCTCATTCTAAGTGCCTATAGAGATGCAAGCCCAGAAGTCTTAATTCAGCACCAGGGATTGTCATCACTGGAACCTAAAACAAAACCATTCTGGTCACTCAGAAGTACTGAATAGCAGCTTCCTTATCTGTCCTGACTGAAAGAACTTATACCTGCTCTTGGACAATGTAAGCTTATATTTCTATGAGATCAGGAAGGTCAAAACCAAAGAGAATGAAAAAAAACATAGGCAATTGAATTACAGAGCAGTGATAAAGTCAAAGTAGTATATGTTCACTTTATCTTTCCCAGACTGCATGAGACTACAATTTTGATACTTCAGTGTACTGGCARAGATTGATGGAATAGGAAATGGCTACTCATACATTCATTTTCATAAAACAGGGCAATGAGAAAGGAAAGCAGTACAAATGTAAACCCTTCTTTCCTACATCACATMCACATACACCTGGCACATTTCTGCTCTGTTGGCAGCTTCTGCTCTGGACAAAGCCAGGAGCTGAATGTGCTGTGGCTGTTGCCAAACACATGGACACCAACAGAGGTCTTGTATTGTAACTTCTGCAACACAGGTACCATGTCAGGACAGTGTCTAGAAGGTCATGCAACATCTGCCTGTATGTTCCCGTTGAGCTGAAACACCCAAATATACCCAAAAATTTAAAAAACATGAATGTGTGGCATGGRTATGGTTTTGTGGTGGAMTTGGCAGCACTGGATTAATGCTTRTCCTCAATGATCTTAAAAWTCTTTCCCAATCTAATAAATTCTATCATTCTGTGATTCTAAATGCAGTATTTTTGCAATTTATAACATACTGTATCATTCATACAGCTTTATCTTTTCAGGAAAACTTAAATAATTTAACATAACTTTACCACTAGTTCTCTTTGTCTCAAAAGAAAAAGAAGTTTTTAAGTCCAACTGATRTATTAGATATTTTCCTTGTTCTTCTTCAAGGGTATTGCATAAGCACATGTAGGTCAAAGAGAGWGCTGCTAGGAAGAAAAGTGTCTGCCAAATATTTTTGAGCAATGTATTAACATTATTCAAATTCCTTTTTAAAGAGGCGTCCTTCCCCCCACAGTTTCTTCTTGACAGGTGTCAGTTGATGAAGAGATGAGTGCGGGGGTGGGTGTTCTTATCTAAAAGGATTTTAAATAATGTTACTGACATTATTTGAATCAAAATTACTGCCTAAGTAACGTTATAAGGAATTTTGTCTTTCAAAGGGTRTTCAATTATGTTACATTTCTCAATAGCCCTACCTTTCACACTGACTTCTCCCCGATGTGTGGGACACATGGATTTGCATTTTCCTGGAGTATCAGGTGCCCTAATGGCACATGACGGGTCACTGTTGTTAAACTGAACATTTCACAAACATTGGCCTATGGAGAGACCAGTGAGCTCCAAGGGTCTGAAATGCTGGCTTGGTTTGTTGTGCACTTGTGACAACAACTGTGTGGCTGTGGAGAGATCAGGGTCGGGAAACATTGGGTAAGAGTGATTGGGTTTGCACTTTAGGAAGTCCTTTAACAAGAGCTGAGGAATGGCAGAGGATTCCTGTCAGAGAATATTAAGTGAACTTAACCATATTTATGCTTTGTGCCTTCTCTCCCCCTGCATTTCTTTCTGATCTATAATAAAAGAAAAAGAAAGAAAAAAAGAAAACAAACAAAAAAAAAAAGTGATTTTCAGCCCCTCTGAGTGGCCCTTTTTGAAGTAAAACTAATTGCATATTGTTTTTTTTTCCTTAAACTTGCCCTAAAATAAACCTGCGATACTTCCATTGAATTTATTTGTGCATATCTTTTGAGATGTCATTGCATAAGTATAGAGTGGCAGATGATATGTTTAAGAAAATTCTTCATTTTAATAACTGTTCAAAACTAGATGSTGTTGATAAATGCAAGAATTGTGTTCTACTCAATTCTTTACAAGGAATAGAACATGAAATAAGGAAAGAAAGAAAGAATAAGATTCCCTTGAATTCTATGTCTGATTCTGTTGGTATCTTATTATAGAATAGATCATCACAGAAAAGTTTAGGTCTTGTTGCCCTAGTGTCTGTAAGCTGATGCACCAATGTTAGTATTAGAGGTGCTTGGAGGAGGACCTCAGGGTAAGATTAAAATATTTTTCCTAATAAGGGTTTTGAAAACTTRAAATCCTGTGGAACAGGGAGTATTTTTCAGTAATTATTCATGTCCTGCATATAGAAGGAAAATAAAAAAAGCATTATATAGTCCCTAATGGAAAGGGTATAGAGTTTGCTAGATAATCAATATAACTGCGATGGCTCATCATTGAAAACAGTTGTTTGCTGAATATTTGAGAGATGTTGGTATACGCACACATAAGCTAAAAAAACCCAAAACAAAAGTTAAATAAAATACTTCTTCAATAATAAAAATTCAGAAAAACACTGAAAACCAAAGATGCTAAAAAATCCCCAAAACCTACAAAAGTCCCATCTTTGTATAAATTRGATCTCTACAGTAAATTTTCTAGATATGTGGAAGAATCCTAAAGAAAGTATTCTATTCATTGTGTATTTCTTTGTTCTCTATTGAATGAATCTGTGAGAAAAACAATCTCTTAGCACACTTTCTCTTCCATAAGCTGAATTTRTTGGACATTTAGAGATGCTGTTCAATGTGATTATGTTATTAGCAATATGCTGGCTGACTGTGTTAACAGCTCAAAAATTATTTTTGCATGTTCTATGCAATTTAGAGATTTCATTTTTAATACATATGCAAATATTTATCATACAGATGTGGGGGGAAAAAAGGTTCCTAGATCTGTGTGATTTTCTATTAGACAAACAAGCACCTAGGCAGGTAAATCTGCTATGGCATGGCCAAGGAAGGGAGGCAGTGAACATAGCAAAAAGTAGAATCTGGAAATTTGTGTTTGAAAGAAGCAGACTAGATGCCTTTTTCTTCTTTTTCTCCACAAAGGTCCACATAGAGGRTAAGTTTTTCTAGGTCACTGAGAAAGCTGAGATGACCCTAATTTGCTATGAAATCTAGAATTATTTTGGATAATTTCACTTCATCTTTTCATCCTCAATTAATGACTACTTATCTAGTGTTCTATTTTTCTGAGGTTCTCTTCAGATACGATGAAAAAGACAGGATCTCTGTCTCTGTCAAGAACAATAGCAAAAGATGAAGGAAAGTAGGTGGGAACAAGGTTTATAACAAGTAAAGGTAATTGGCTGGCAATTGCAYATAAATTTCAGAACATAAACTTAGCCTCAGGACAGAGAGGAAAAGAGGATTAGCTTGGGTTAAATGTWAAAAAAGGCAKTTGAAGGTGCAGGAAGTAACCCCCAGCTCAACAGACAAGAGTGCACTACAAAAATGGACGTGAAAAAAATTGGAAGACTTGGGATTGTGAGTTTCTAATAGTCTGCATATCTYAGTATGCCCCAAAATTGTCAGAAGACTGGAATCAAAGGTGGGACTTCAGATCACTAGGTTCTTCCCTTGTGTTTTTCTGCACTCCACTGCTTGTGTTTACATGTCTTGCTTGATAYCTAGTGCCTGGAAATGCAAAAGATGGGCAGCAAGACAGACAGTGTCTAAGCTGTGAGACTATGATAGTTTATATGTTTATGATCCCAGCAGATCCCAAAGAATACAAGAAAATGCTCTTCTGTGAAGGCTGTCACACATGAGGGACCCATATGAATCTCTCCTCCATGCTGCCTTCCTTCAGACAAAGTTGYTAACAAGAGATTAGCAGATCAGCASATCAAAGGTTTGGCTTCCATTYAGTGTAAATTTGCAAGAAAAGTTTAGGGATGCATAATAAAGAGAAATCTCTTTGGTCACTCCAGTTCTYTGTATACTCTAACTCACAGAATCTCTTTTCAGAACATGAGGTAYGTCTTGAAATTGGTTCAGAGGTCGTTTCTCCCCACTCTTCTAGGTCTAGATTTTTTCCTAGTATTTGGGTTTTTTTCCATGCTTGCTAATTCAGCTGCAGTTATGTCCAGTTTATGACCAATTTACCTTGTGGTTCTAGTTCTTCTTCCCTGATATTTTCCCATCCAGTGTATATATAAAGAGGATTCACAAACTGCTTTCACTTTAATAGAAGTTTCTCATTTTCTAGGCATTCCAAAGAGACCTCTTGTACATCAGACTTTGCACATGCTCCTGCTCAAGTTCAGATTTGCAGATGATGTCTTTGAAGACTTTTTCTGCAGCACCAACACTGGGTTACCTTTGCAACACACACCTTCCTTTAAGCATCATATTATTCATCCTACCTTCTTGCTCTTCCAGCACCTAAGAATCTTTTCCTCACTTTTCCACAGAAGAGTGCAGTTAYGGTGACACGTGCATTTTTCACCTCTACGCTGCACTGCTGTTTTTCATTCATATATTGCTGAATGGAAGAAAATAATGTACAGTCTCAGCTAGTTACTGACCTCCCCCATGTATCAAGATGAGCCATAAACATATCTGTTGCTCCCCYGGCTGTCGGTGAACTCTGCTCTTCGAAGCAATTCATACATAAGGCTTCAAATRCCTTAGAGATTTCCCTTCTAGGTGCCTCAGCAACTGCTGGAATAATTTCTAGCTATTTAMACATAAGTCATACAGTAGGCAGGAAAAAAAGCCCCTTTCATTGGAGATGAACAAGTGGACTGCACTTCCAGGAAGCATCAGCACTGGATTAAACTACTTCATGACTGACTGGATCCGGTGGTTACCTGGCTTGATTAAAATCTTCCTGAATAAACAGAATGGCATTTGTGACTACTATATCCACAAAAGAAATTATCTTATCTGKAAGAGAACTTTTCCCATCAATTAGCTGCTAAACACTCATATATATAATGAYGGCAACCACAATAAATACAACAGAAGTGCAATATAGGCTCTACTCACTAGAGTTGCAATCAAAGAATTTTTGCTTTTCAAATCACTGCATTTTCTTTTAAGCAGGAAGAACATGAGTATTATAGTAGTCCGTGACATTTGCAGGGATGTCCAAAATGAATATTTTTTTAAAATCAAAATAAAGCTTCTCTGGAGTCCAGCTGGTGTTTATTAAGCTCTTCCATTTAAAAAATTGCTTGGACCTTTTCTTGTGTTTGCAAGATGAAAATGAATGAAGATACATAGCCAAGCAGGAAGCTAAGCAAAAAGGAATTAAGACATTCTCTTTTAAAAATAATAGTTTTAAAAAGATTTTCCCCCTTTTTATTAAACCAAGATATTCTCTGTAAACTGAGGTCTCACAGAGTGCTATCTGGAGGGAGTTCCAGGAAATTTTTAATAAAGTGCTGCATATTTTCTTTGATTATACCTAAAAAAAGGTGGAAGAGTAAATAACTGGTCACTAATGATCATATGGAGCTCACTGCCACAAAACAGTCCAGCCCAGTACCTAGCAGGATTCCCAAGGACATGTCCCATTCTGCAACATGTGGTGGTGGAAGAGTCAACTGGTGTGCACCAATGTTTGCAAGAATACTGCCTACAGTCCAACAAAAAAATTGAAAGATAAGGGCATCAGGATTTTTTCCTACTTCACAGTGCAGGGCCAGCAAGGAGACACCCACAGCCAGTGTGTGCTTGTCTTAATGCCCACAGGTGGGAATTAAGGGACTGCAGGTACTGATGTGGGTACCCACAGCGGTACAGGCAGAACATCTCCAATAGGAATGCTGTGAAAATGGGAAAGACAGCTCTGAGAAGAGAGATGTCTGCTTCTAACTACCATGTCCTGGGAGAAATTGTGTGCACTCAACCCAGGGAAGTTGGTGGAGTCACCATCAGTGAAGATGTTTAAAAGACAGGTAGATGTGGTGCCTAGGGACAAGTGGTRGATTTGGCAGKGCTTGGTTAATGGCTTGATTTGATAATTGTTTCAGCCTAAACAATTCTATCATTTTGTGATTCTGTAACTCTCTCTGCATGGKTGCATGTGGGTGTGATTAAAACTTTKGGGGAATWGYTGTGGGATGATATCTCAAAGAGCGTAGGTGTTGGGTAGCATTTTGCAAGTGTCAAGTATTGTGGTTTATTTATGTTATTGCTGAATTGATTCTGACTCTATAGCTCACTGATTGTGAGATAATGATGTGTCATTAACRAATTGACAWACCCCTTTGATACTGATTTGATTTTAACCATATGAATTGAGCAAGGTTTTCTTTCCCTACAACACATAGGAAGAGAGGCATTGGTTTTAAGGCACAATAATGAAATAACCTTGGGATAAAAATACAATCTAAAGAGAACACACAGGGGTGGAGGGGGAAGGGGATGAAAAAAAAGGACATTTTTATTTTCAAAATTCTTATTATAGTAATTGCACTAATTTTCAGAGTGATACCTTATGACAGGATGCTTCCAGACCCTTTCAGCTAAACTAAAACAGAAAGCCTGTCAGAAATGGCTTTCCCAGGACATTTCTAGCTCAGCATCATACAGAAAAGTATCAGTTTCAAGGGGGCTCAGGTAAGCGTCTGCACTTTTTGTTTGGTAAATCATCCTGGCCTCCTATCTGGAGAAATTCAGACCAGATACTGGCTCCAGACTCCTTATCATCATTTCAAGTCTGTCTCTGGCTGAAACTCAGAAGCATACACTTAGTGAAGGATAATAAGTACAGATCAACAAAATCATAGATACTGATAAAGTTAAATACAAAAAGAAGCTTCTGTGATGATGTTTTTCTGCACATAAACAACGTAAATTAAGGTGTCAAGCTGTGAGGTATCTACAAATAAGCTACCCTGTAAGTACCAGAATGAAAAGTACAGTCAGAGGTAGTGGAAAAGAAATACACAGAAGTTTAAAAATATATAAATGGAAAGATAGGAAGAGAGTTAAAGAAGTTGAGAATTCAGAAGTACACTGGAACACCCACTGAGTTTGTTTTGAACTAATCCCATCCATTTTTATTTTTATTTTATTACTTTTTTCTGAAAACTGTAATCACTGATTCTTTCTTGGTGGCCTCTGTGCCTCTTTTAGCTACTTAAAAAAAAACATTATCAAAGAATTACAGCACAGCACCACCTATGGTTGATAAAACTCCTCAGAACAACAGTGCTGAGGCATCAAGCTGTGCTCAGGAGAAAGTGGGTTTTTATTTTAAAAATATTAAAGCACAGCTGATGTAGCAGTAATGGGAGGGGTGTCTCATGTAAAACCAAGGTTGCAAAATTAGTATCTATTGTTAGGGCCACATCCAGGAATAAAACTGCACAAAAACTGTAAGCAAATGAAATTTATCTAAAGTAAAGGAGGAGGAAAATATTCCRCAGACACAGGGGAAGAGTGAACACAATACTAATATGAACAGTCTAATAGTTATAACAGATGAGTCAGGATATCATCACATTGCATCACCTTAAAAAATATCCTCTTCAGCAAGCCTTGCCACCTCTAGCTGTAAGAAGTGATCCYCTGTATTTTTGGAGGTTTCTGTGAAACCTGTAGCTTCTTAGAAGAAATACTATTATTATGGAATAAGTTCAAAAAATGGTAAAACCAAAGCACTATTCTGCCTAACTGAAAAATGAAATTAAAAAAGCAACAATTACTGAAACATGCAGATAATGTTGGCCAACTCCTTCCTAAGTGACACAYTTTTTCTGCTTTTTCCTTTTCTCCTTAACATTTTCATCCCTGTCTTTAAGAGGGTGTATACATGATAAGCCTGTTACTCCTGTCATAAATGTTGTTTGTTTTTAAAAAGACCTAATTCTGCAGTTGCTCAGGTTTATTTCTTGGGTCACTGAATTACACCTGCTTTGTTTCAATGTGAATGAAAGGAGTTTTAAACTGCYTCTGAGGATACTACAGAGGCAATAACAAAACTGCAACAGGGTGTACATCAGACAGACAGATGAGATGTCAATCCAGAATTCTGACAGAGGAGGTTRCCATGGAATTACAGATACTTTCTAGATATAAAAAATGGTATTTTGATGTCTCTTGAATTGGATAAGGAAATATTTGTCAGTAWGTTTGGGACTTACCTCATCAAATCTAAAGCTAGGCATGATTCAGAAGACTGAGGGGGACCTCAGACCCTTGTAGTCTGAAAAATCCTCATGAGGGGAAGAACAGGGGCAGGCACTGATCTCTTCTCTCTGGTGACTAGTGACAGGACCTGAGAGAATGGCATGAAGTTGTTTCARGGGAGGTTTAGGCTGCATATTAGAAAAAGGTTCTTCAYACAGAGGGTGGTYGGGCACTGGGCCACACTCCCCAGGGAAGTGGTYRCAGCACCAGCCTGACASAGTTCAACAAGTGTTTGGACAATGCTTTCAGGCACATGGTGGGGTCCTTGGGGATGGTGCTGTGCAGRGCCAGATATTKGACTTGATGATGATCCTGATGGGCCCTTTCCAGGTCAGCATATCATGTGTGATTCTGTGTCTGATTCAGGTTCTGCCTGTGGYCATTAGGAAAACAGAGACATCCTCAGAAGGTCTGGTCATGTTCATTRTCATGAATACTCAGGTTGGGATGTTTTTCTAAATAGCTTCCCTCTGCTGAACACATATAGAAGGAACCTYATCTTGGCCTAAAATGTAATTTTTCATGGTGTGAATTCAAGTAAAATAGACTTTACATTTCACCTTATTTTAGGAGGAAATTATTTGGCCTTGTGCTTAATSTCTGAAGGCTAGAATACAGTAAAATAGGTCTCAGATAATCCATCTGAGGACAGAATCAGCTCATTAGTGACCAGGTGGGAACTCCAGGTTTAAAAACCTAAGTAAGTGAAAAGGAACAGTGCCTTAASATTGTCATAGGATTGTAAAACACTGAACCTCAGCTCTGCAAGTTGTGGCAGGATTTTGGTAAAATGTTCTGTGACCCCATTTTGGATATTTCCCTTAAAGAGAAATAATTGTCCTTTTACAACTGACTCATCCATTACTCATGATCAGGTGCCAAACAGTATAATGGCAAACTAATACCCCCTTCTGTTTGGGGCTATATTAATAACATGCCTCAAAATCAAATCTCTTTTCAGGCAATTGGTTGCCATGTAGCTCATCTGAGATGAAGTTGGTTGCAGAAGTTGCTGTTCAGGTGTGTGTAACCTCTGAGCATGATTGCTGCAGTATAGCTGAGGGGAAAAATATTTTTCTACTTTTGATCATGCCAGAAAGAAAGAAAAATCCAAGGAAGGTGACAGCCTTGTTCATCAAATTAAGACACACAATCTTCAAGTCAGTGAACGATGCCAAGTAATGGCATGCAGAAGATCATTTCAGTGACATAGAGAGAAGAGGAAGAATACTTCTTTTGTTAATTACAACAATTAAATTCTGATGGATAGAACATTTAATGGTACAAAATAATTACAGGAGGGTTGCCTAACTTAGTGAYTTGACTACTCAAAAATTTGAGAGGGAAGCTTTTCTACTCTGTAGGATGCACCATTCTATTCCMAAGCATTTCCAAGTGCTGGTAGCAAAGCTGAACAGAGACATGATTTGGTTATWTAAAGTCCTTGAGAAACAGGAACCTGAATCTGGGCCTCATGGGTATCTAAAAAACCTATGAGAGGTGCTTTTTCAGTTTCTCAGTCACTTCAAGATGGCAAATACAAAATTCCACAAAGCAGCCTGTTGTGATGGGAAGAATATTTACAAGGGGATGTTGGGGTAGGACAATGGCGACTGGGTTCAAACTGACAAAGGGCAGGTTTAAAAGAGATATTAGGTAAAAATTCTTCACTGAGAGAGTGCTGAGGCACAGGCACAGATTTTCCAGATAAGCTGTGGATGCCCCATCCCTGGAAGTGTTCAAGGCCAGGTTAAACTATGCTTTGAGTAACCTGGTCTAGTGGAAAGTGTTCATGGCCATGGCAGAGAAGTTTGAACTAGATGACCTTTARTGTCCCATCTAACCCAAACCATTGTATGACTCTGTGACCCTTTGACATCAACAGTAACAAAAGCAATTGGAAATGGTGCAAAGTTATATTTCCAGTGTGAAAAAAACCCCAATATGACAGGATTTTTCTATAGGCATTCTTATATGATGAGAAATTGGAGAAAAAAGAKAAATAGCATCTCATCAGTAAGCAGWCATCTCAGCTAAAGAGAGAGAAAATCTATATAGTGTATTCTGAAAAAGCAATAATCATATTGTGTTTCTTTATCTAAATCTGAAGTTTTCAGAAGATTAAGCTTGAAACTTGAAAAAAAAATAAAAGGAAACTAAGCAGTCTGAATTTACATCAGGGAGCAAAGTGAAATCTTTTCTGAACAAGTGATTATCAAATTACAGACCTGTCACTACAATTTCCTGAAAGGGTCAGCACCTTCTCTTGTTCCTGACAGACAAAGAAAGTGTRACAGGCTTGATCAATATTTCATTTAACAAAACAGCTGGTTAATAAGAGGACTTATGACAGACAAAGGTTTGTTTCAAGGCAATAAAATACATTTTTAGAAGTTTTTTGAAAGGTGTTTTAATTACTTTGTTTTGTTTTCATTTTCTGTGTTGTTGAACAGTTTTCATTAATCTGAATTTTCTTTTTCAAGCCTGAGTTATATGTGTTCTTGACTAAATTGTCCAAGATGTGCAAAAAAGAATAATCAGAAGGCCGTGTAAACTAAAACAAGAACATTTTTGGTTATCTGGCAGTTGTAAAAGGACTGTGTTGAAAGGAAATTTTAGCACATTAAATGCATGTCCATGACACTTTCATGTGACGAACCCTCTCCTGTTTTCCCATCTGATTCATACTGAGAAAAACCCAGGGGTTACAGGAGAAAGTAGGCAGACCAGTCCAGCARAAGTTAATATCCATTGTTAAATTATTTTCCTTATATTAGTGCCATCTGAATTCCAGCTGATGAAAYTCCACAGAAGCTTAAGCAATTTTAGAATACTTTTAAATTTTGCAGTGACTTCTTTTAACCTAGAAGCACCTTACTTTAAAAACCAAATCTCTTTCCTTTATGTTTCCAGGGACCCCCCATGGAAGTGAATTTCAGTTCAAGGCAAATTCATGGAGTCTGACCATTGAAGTCTTTCAGTCTTTCTCCCTTTGGAAGCAAAATTTATTTGTTGCATGAGGGTGGGGTCTCTCAAAATGGAAATKTGTGCACATGCCAGTGGTACACTGCAAGAAGAAGTGCACTGAAAAACAGCTACGGAGACCTCAATGATATCCTAAGCCCTGCCTTTGAAAACTCTTTCCTTTAGCTGCTGCCCTTTGCAGCATTTGTTCAGTCACAGCTGGATTTAGAGGACAGCATCAGAATTGCCACCTATTCTRCCATGCACAAAGAATTCTGAAAAGGATTAGATCACAGATTTCTCCTTCTGTGTAGTCATAACATTTAAAATACCATTAAACCTTTGCTTTTGCTTCTCTGTGGGTTCCTGTACTCTACAGCTTACCACATTTCAGAGTCTGCAGGGGTTCATATTGTACTCAGAACTTAGTGTAATGTTGYAATGTTTCCATAAAGCCATTATGTGAAAGAAAGTTGCAAACTTTGTTTTTTATTTTTCTACGGCACTTTTGTGTGACACTTATTTATATACCTTATTATGTATTGTAGTCCCTAGTGATCATTTTTCACAGTGATCTAACTTGTCTGGTATTCTTCCCCTAAAGGCTCTAAACACAGTGGCTCTAAATAATCTCAAGCCTTTAAAGCCGAGCTGTTCTGATGCAGCATTCAGCAGCTAAAGCTTTCCACTTGAGCTATCATCTTTGTGTGTGGAGTGGCAGCTGCAGCTGATACAACTCAACATTCTATGTGACAAAAGCAGTGCTTCTGGGAAGAACCACCCCAAAAGATGCCTCTTGGCAATGGCACACGTTGATCCCGATGAACAATCCAGGTTTGTGCATGGGGATGGATAAACTTCCTGCCACCTCAGCTCCAGCCTGCCACGGATGAGCTGCAAAATTTGCTTTGTCAAAGAATGCTGAACCTGTCACACTGATGTGACCAAAACCATGGTGTTTAAATAGGAGATAGTTTCATTTGTAAAATATTTGTGTCCWGGCTTGTTACAAGCCAGTGAAAATTACCTTAACAAGTGCTCCACYCTAGAAACTTTGCTAGATGTCCACTGTATATATATATATATGTATATTTTTTGAACACACATTATTATGTTAACCACCTCATGACAAATTCATTCTGGGGAAAAGGAAGAGAGATGAGATGGAAGGGAAAACCAGAGTTAACGTTTCAGTGGCTTCTGTTTGTGTTTATGTTCCCACCCCCTAAGAACTTCACTTAGTGCCTTGAGAAACCTTTTATCGAGCCAGAAGAATGCCAGCCCCTGCGGGCTATGGTAGGGCTTACGTTGTTTGATTCAGACTCTCATGCTGATTCAAATTACTTTCTATCACACATCAAAGAAACCTCCAAAATTTGGCATGTTCAAATTACTGTGCTATTCCTGGGTGTTGTTTATTGCCATTAAACCCTCAAAGGCTCCAGACTCAATTAGCTGTTTCGTTTTATAACAGCCTTTAGCGTCCATGTATTCACGCATGAATCCAYCCCTCCCTCCTTGTAGATTCTGAGGGCTATTTTCAACAAAGCTGCCTCTAAAGCTTGTACCCTCAATGGCCCAAATTGACATGGTTTTCCACAAGGAAAATTCCACAGRGGATGCTAAGGACTTTTGCTAATCACTAGGCTTCACATAGTTCAAGTGGAATCTCAGTCTCTCCCTGGAAGACAGATTGCCTCAAAGACCATTTATTTTGCTCGGCTTTGGTTATAAAAATTTGGGCAGTTTAAAGAACCAAATTGCTTAAATTCCCTGTGATTATAGTGAAGAGTCACTGGCATCAGTACTGAGCAATTAATTCCTTTCAAGACTGGATATCTGAGATATTTAGGATGGATTGCCTGTAGAGGTGCTACATTCTCTGTGTTGGCTGTAGATAATTACCTTCAATGACTAACTTTCATATGGATAAAATTAGATGATGTGATGATAGACTGACCTTGCAGAGGGATGCCAATTTCAAAAGCCTATGAGCATTTGGTTGTACAAACAATGAGATATAAACATGAGACTTTGGTAATAACACCGGTATTTACATACTTCACATATTTCAGACCACTTGAAAACACCTAATAATTGCYGAGTTCTGATGGTTTTGTGCTGCATTTTTTTTTTTTTTAATGTTGAGGCTGATTTAAAGCTCATCAGATGAAATAGACTGAATCCATCTGCTACATCTTGAGGCCCACATTACCTATATATGTATGTGCAGATTTTCATGCCTAAGATAAAGGAGTCTCAGCACAGGATGGCAAGCCCTTMAGTCACACAGAATTCTGAGGAATATCCACTACATGTTTTCCTTAAAATGAGCATTCAGAAAGCACCACAAAGACTTTGGATTCTAAATTGAATATTTTTGTTTTCTTCAAAAAACATAGAACACTGAGGTTTAGAAACAGAGGAATTTAAACAGCACATTAAAAATGAAATTGTTTGAAGATAAATGCCCTCCTTGTTCATTTGGCTCCATGTGCCATCTCCTCCCTTTCCCCTTGTTTATTAATAAATAATATCTAGCTTGGTGGCGTGTCATACTTCCAATGAACTACACACAATCCCCTCACGGTCAAAGGTCCAGAAATGCTCCATTCTCAGTGTTGGAAAGAAGAGGATGGGAACCCCATTTCATGCTAGGATTATGGAGCACTTGCTGCACCCCAGCTCATTTTAAAAATCTGACCCTTCAACATTATTGAACTTTAGAATAATATTTTCCTAATCACATCTGGCAATAGATCTGAATTGCTTATCTTCTCCTGCCAATGACTACTGAATTCAAATGAGAATAAWAACAGTATAGAATACCCACATAATGATTAAAAAAGTGCTCATGGGGCAAACCTGTCTTGCTATCCAAAATGCATTCCAGGGAATGCCATCAATATGGAATTCCAGAAAAACTTAAGAGGAAACAGTGTTGTCCCAGAGCTACCTCAGCTATAATCAAACTATAAGGAAGGAATAAGTGAATGAAAAGGTGTAAGCATCTTCACATGACCACAGGTACCAGGACTTTTCTATAGCTGGGTTAAATTCCCTTTGAAAGATTCCCACACCAAGAAACTTGTGAAACCCCTGTCTTCTACTGGAAGTAGGACCAGATCAACAGAAGTACCAAAGACTCTACTGTATTTGGTTGGATTTGTTAGCCTATATTTCCTGGTCCCAGTGCAGACACATATTCAGCTTTGTGACGAATTGAAATGATGTGAACTGCATGGCATTTGATCTAAGACAGAGTATGTGATGGATGCAGGGGTATCAAATAGYCTATGACAGATGTGAAGCATCTGACAGGGAGAAAAAGCTGTTCCATATCACAAGAGGAGGGAAGTTTCTGCATTATTTCTCACTTAATGTTGTCATAGTTTAACTCCAAATGGCAACAACGTACCATGCAGCCACTGTCACTACTCCACCTTCAGGGGGTGTGAAGAATTGGAAAAACAGGTAAAATCAGTGAGTTCAGATAAGAAGTTTAAAATTGAAATTAAAACTGAGAATACTAATAATAGCAATATATTATTGAAACAGTAAAATAMTAATGCTGCTGCTGATAATAATAAATAATAATAACAAACAGGGAAAAAACGAAAGAGAGAACTAAAACCCAAGATAGACAAGGGACACTGCTCACCCACTGACCAATGCCCAGGTCATCCCCAGCAGCAGTTGGCCAAATCCTCCTGGTTTATATATTGAACATGATGTTCTATGGTGTGGAATATCCCTTTGGCCAYTTTGATTCWGCTGTCCTGGTCATGCTCCCTCACAGCCTCTTGTGCACCTGTGTGTGGGAAGCTGCATTTCGGGTTAGCACAACTTAACAAAAACTGAAACATCCTTGTGTTATYAACACTGTTTTCATGCTAATCAAAACCCTACAGCACTATATCAGCTACTTAGGAAGAAAATTAACTCTRTCCCAGSAAAACACCAGGACATAAGCTGTCAWATTCCCTCCAGAATCTCATRTTTCTCATCAGGTGTTTGATGCCATATTMAAGTTCCAGCAAATAACAAGAAGGAAGAATCTCACTGAGAAAGGGAATCAGATCAGAATCCAGAACCAGTGCTAGCAGGCAGCAGTGAGGGGTATATTTGCCCAAGATCAGAGTGGGTTTTTATGAATAATTACAGAAACTGAAGTAACCCTTGAAGAAATAAATTCTGAAAATTTCCTAGTGGAAAACTACAAGAGAGATTTCAGCTGGTGTGCCATGGCAGAGAAATATGAACACTGCTTCTTATATCTGGCAGCTTTAGCACTGCTCAGAGCTCTGCAGACTGTACACATTTATGACGTTTATTCTCCAAGGTTAAACTTCAAATTTTCCTGACAGTTTATAAAATATACTCCCATTTAGAAACAATACAATGGAATTAATATTAAAGACATGAATATAACCATTCATATTTAAGAAGACAAAGTGCTTCACTKCTTTTGGCCTTTTAAATATAATGTTTTCCTGTATTTACTTCAAATACAATGTAATCACATAACTTCAGCAGCTGCTGTYCAGAGTCCTTGGTGTTAGGTGAGATACAGACAAAAGCCTTGGTAAACACCTCAGCTTTTCTGTGCTCCTATTTTTTACCAGGATATAAAATGAAGCAGGAGAAATTTCTTATCTTGCTAGTAGGATGCTGTGAGTAATAACTAGCAAATGCCTGCAAGGTTTTAAGAACTTTAATCCTATTTACTGGAGAGGTCAAACTCTTGTGCTTCCAAGAGGAAACAAAGATTTTATGTTGTGAAAAAAACAGAGGTTTGTTCCAGTGCATACATTAGTCCTGAGGAAAGCCTGTTATCCTTTCAAGTTCATGGCAAAGAATTGTAATGTGTGGTAGATAATTTGATACAACTTTATGTGAATTAAGATCACGCAGTTTTTCAAAACCACTTGTTATTTAAACCCATGCTTCATTGCAAGGCTGTGCATGTCTGTCTGCCTTTGCTCCAAGACAATTCGATAAACTCAGATCTAAAGACACTTCTGCTCTCWGTAAGGTCTACCTTGTTCCCTTGAGAAAGACAGTCTGCTCTGTCAAAACCCCTCAGAGKAAAAGTGGAATGGACACAGAAATATTTATATTGTACATTAAGCAGCCYTCATTAATGCACGTGTTAACTTTAATTTTTGTGCTTTCACTGGGGCAACAAAAAAGGTCCAAAAGGTCATGTGGTAGTGTATTGTAGCTYTGGGACAGAGAATAATCCTCTTGTGTAAACCCATTAACTGAAAAAATAATAGAATGGAGATTTTTCATGGAGTTGCTGGTTTACAGCAACTCAGTATTGACGGTCAAAAGCTTAAGAGCAATGATATTTATTGACTGAGAAACTTYGAATAAATAAAGTGCCCCAGCCATGCAGCCTTTGCCCACACACTCAAGCTCAAGAAAATCCTTCCARGTTAAGCTTTTAATGAATTTAATGTGCTCAAGCTACACAGGAGCTACATGCAACCTAATACGTAAATTAGGTTACATAATTCTACTTAAAATGTGTTATTTAATCTCAGCTGCATGAGAACAGATTAGTAAAATGGTAGACAGCATTGTCTCAAGGCATTTACAATAGCTGTGGCAAACTGGCATCCCATCACTTYGGATTATTTTAGCTTACATAAAGCCCATTGGAAATGAAGASTAAAAAACAGTCTGTAAGCAGTGTATTGTTTTACATTGTTGTCCTATTACATTGTGTCATTTCAGTTGATATTAAGAGTTGTCACATCATATTAATGCTGTAAGTCAAGGAAGTGGTAATGGGATGGGACACACCAGATACAGATACCAGGAGCTAAATCACAATTCATTTGCATGTCTTCATTGACTTCATTAGCTGATAGGTATCTCAACGTGATCCAGAAAAATAGAAATATTTTGCCTAAGTATCTGTAGTTTAAGTATCAGTGCTGAGAAGTTAGGCTACATACTGCAAAATATGCTAGTTTTAGATTAGTGTTTATGAATATTTTTTTGAATCTAAAGCTCTGAGAAACATAATTTTTTTTTTAATAATACTATCCTTAAGATAGCTTTTCATGTTCAACAACTTTAAGGGCTTTTAGCTTTTCAGCAAAGAGTCTCATCAATGGGATTCTATAAAACTAGATGGAAAAGATATTTATGAGTAGAATAGCTGTAAATACATTGAGATYTTCAAATTCATCTGATATTTTAAATTCAATTGGAAGTCTGGAAAACAAATTT
>CADDXX010000585.1:160558-205047 GCA_902810485.1 Alauda arvensis
CATTTTCTGAATACCTCCAGAGATGCTGACTCCACTGCTGCCCTGAACACCTATTATGGTGCTTGACAACCTTTCAGGGAAGAAATTTTCCTCAATAAGTTTTCTAGGTTTATGTTGGGTGTAAATGTATCCTCTGCTGTATTTTGGCAGCCGTTTTTGAGTTCCATGGGATTCCAACAGAAATTGAAAGGTTTTTCACCCTCTTGGAAGTCATAGTTTTGCAGAATAACCAGATAATAAAAGATCAGTCCCACTGATGTGGCTGCTTACACATATTTCTTCAACAGATCTGAGGTGGATCAGGTAAAGCAGCAAAACAAAAGAACCTACTGCCTCCCCAAAACTGTGCTGAGGTGTCCAAGGCAGGAGGATTGTTTTCCATATTGCTTCAAGCATTGGCAAAATGATTGACAAGAGRGTTTATCATCTTTCTTGAGCAAGTTCATCAGTGAGTAACAGTCTYCTTGATAATCACTGAAATACCACACCAAAACAATTTAGCTATTAATTTGTCAGATCAGAGTGTTCTTCTGAGTCATAAGGCAATGTCATTTTACTTGAACATCAATTAATAAAASAAGGAGAAGGGAAAAGAGATGCAAGATTATTAAAATACCTCATTAGTCTATTCATATAACTGTAAATAGAAATTTTTCTCCTCCTACTGTTTAAATTTGTTATTTGGCTTCTTAAATATGGGAGTTTATACAAAAAGGAAAAAAACCCAAATCAAAACCAAAACCACCAAACACAACAGTTCGAGTCCTGGGAAGTGTGAGAGTTAGGGGAGAAATTCTTAGGGTTCTTGGGCACCATATGTGATTTCAGGAGCTACTGAWGAGGAGYTACTGATGMAAATCTCTGTTCAGGAAAGCCAGCRGAAGTCAAAGGAGCTCTCCCCTCCCCAGRTGATGTTAACAGCCAGTTTATGAATTCTTCAGTGAGCAGATGATTTGCTTAGCACACTTGGGGTGGATGTATACAGCAGTCTTCAAAATGGCCACATCATACTGATCTCTGCTATTTCAAAGCAGCAGCAGCTGCACCCCTGACCTGTCACTTCTCTCTCATCTTGTGTCCCAAGTGCATGTCTGTGCGTGATGTTAGTTAATAGAAATTACTCAAGAGACTCCTAACTTGTATATGTGGAATATCCACTCTGAGCATGTAATTCCTGCTTCTTGATCTCAAGTAATGGGCTTGCCCCTTAAAGGACCACAGGAGAAGTGGATCCTGCAATCAGAGGGAGCTGTTGTCTGTGTTACATATCTTAGACTCAATTAATGGCATGCCAAGTGCCCCTTGCTTTGTCAGACATGTCTGTTCCTACTGCCCGAGAGCTCTTAGAAATAATTGATTCTGGCACTTCTATTACTACCCAGAAACACAAGGGCATATTTTTTACATTTACTCAGGCAATGGTTCAAGCAGAATGGTTTTCCTACAGGATAATTCTTGCACTACGTAATTGTGCCTTTGCTGAGAATATGTGCAGRCAGGGCACTCCAGGAACATGGCAATGTGCGCAACATAAAAGTGGGAGATTCAGAAAGCTTTTTGTTTCAACTTTCTTGTTTTTATATGTCTGTCTGTGCTCCATATTCAGTCAATAAGACAGACTTCAAATTAAAGAAATTCCTAGTACTCTAGCATCTAGAAAAAAAGGAATTTGTTATTTATCTGATATCTTCTACTTTTTTCGTTCTTTCCTTTCTGCACTTTTTAGCTTGTAACTAAACACGGATGAGAACTAGCTTGTAAGGTACAAAATGCCATAGGTGTCACAAAGAAATAAAGACAATTATGTATGTGCATTTGGAAGTAGTTTCATCACAGGATATTTGTGGGATGCTGAGATAAAAGTACACACAAAAACTCTACATTTGGTAKTATTCCTGATTTTCTTGYGCAGCTGTGTGCTTGCACATAGAAAAATKCTTGTGCTATGAGCATTCAAGAAATGGGAAAGAATTGGAAGAGATGGATTTTCTGTGCTTAAGTATCGGTAAATGTTCCAACATGKACTTAATTTTCCTGCTGGTTCCTTAAGACTAAAAACTTATGAATGTAAATKCTATTAGTGACTTTTCTGTGATGTAGTGGAAGGAAGAACTAACAGCACCATATTTGAACAATGCAAACTTAAATCAAAAATTATTGTTCAAAGTTGATAGGCCAAATATTCACAAAAATCTTATTAAATTACAACTGAAAATCTACATRCAGACAATGAACTGCACATGTGTCCACAAAGATTCATTTATACACCATTTCTTATATTATCTRTAAGCACAAGMCTGTTTGCTCATAAATAATTRAATATGGGTCAAATTCACRGCAGCAGGAACGTGACTATGGTGAGAGATTTAGTCCTTACTGGGATCTGCTGCCTTGGGCCTCTATCTAAACTCAGCATGCACTGCTCTTTCAATACTTCAGTTTGAGAGGCTGAGTGCAAACTCTTGCAACTCAGATTTATATGAGGGCAGAGGACTGGGAAGAGTTTGAYTAGTGGGAATGGCTACTGAATCCTCCTCATCAGCTATCCAAGCAAGACCAAGCAATAACTAACTTTTTAAAATGTATTTGGATGAAGCAAGCCCCTTTRGTGTTTCAAGAGAATAAAAATCACAATCTGCTTGAAAATACYAGTCCATCTCAGAAAGATGGGCTGAAGTACACTTTCTTGTGCTGTCAGAAATCTTTCAGTAGAGTTGCTTGAAAAGTGGGATGAATAAGATCGGAGGCATATGGAAGATACTTTAAATAATCTGAGTAGGTGGTTCTCTACGACTTGGGCTAATTGTATGAACCTCACTGTTCCCCTGCTACCTTGGCCTCACAAACTCCTTTGTTTCTCCCTTTTGTCCTTCAGAGAGTATGGCAGAAGGAGGTGTTATGGTAGCTTCAGTATTTCCAAGGGATGGGGCAATGACAGGAGCTGTGTGTGCAGAGCATGGGCAGAAACACAAGGTTACAACTTCCTCATTGAGTTTTTTTATCTCTCTGCCACCATCCCTGAACTTGGATATCCACACACAAGACTGCTGAGCAGGGATCACAGGAAGAAAATCACTCCTAACAGTGAGACATGAAAAAAATTATACCTGCATAGCCACAGAGTTATTTTGTACATTTTGTTTGTGTGTTGCTGGTTTTTAGTACTGAGGGCATTTATGTCTTTTGATAATTAGAGATGTTTATGACATGCATTAACAGTAACTCTCCACACTGCCTCTTTGGAAACATGTGGATTCATGTTAATGGCTCCAGTTTGCTAACAATTTACAGGCAAACACTTACCACTCTATTACACCACTTACTCATTTGTTCTTCATATTTTTAATTTTATGTATACCTCTGCCTGAGATCCAGAAATTACTTACTCCATCACCCATGCTGCTTCTCCTACTTAAGGATGTAAATGTGTCCCAATTGTACAAGATATTTAGCATATGCTTAATTTTAAGCRTATGAATACTCCCACTAAGGGAGGTATTTACTGAGGTAAATGGGAGCGCAGCTGAGAGTTAGGCTCACACTTAAATTGTTTATTCAGAGCTAAGAGAGAGCACAGCCTTGGCTTCCTGAATCCAGCTCTAGGATTGTTTTGCTAATGAGTTAGTGGTATGTGTTTTTGTAAATCCTCCACTGAATCTCATCATGCCAGGTTCTCTCACTTCTCWCTTGTTTTCCCGAGGTTGCAAGTATCTCATTTACCTGTTTTCAAGTGTGTTTTTCTAATGCAGCTCTGAGTAAATAGCCATTCCTGGAGTGTTCAGGCCAGCACTCATCTGCATGAGCATGACATTWACTTGTGATGCAGGTGTCATCCTAAAATTGCAATCTGTTGCTTGTGGGTTTTACACAGTGAAGTGCAATCTATCAAAACAGCGCTTTTCTCTGCTTTTCACATTTTTACAACCAGTAGCTGTTTTGGATAACGGTTTTCAGGACAGAGAGGTAAGCAAAGGTCAGAAATGCAGTCTATCTTAATGTTCATAAAAACATAGAATGGTTTGGTTTGAAAGAGACCTTCTTTACAGGTCATCTAGATTCAATCCCAGTGCCATGGGCAGGGTCACCTTCCACTAGACCAGGTTGCTCAGAGCTCTATCCAACCTGGCCTTGAACATTTCCAGGGAYAGAACATCCACAGCTTCTCTGGGCAGACTGTGGCAGTGCCTCACCACCCTCACAATAAAGATTTTCTTCCTGATATRCAATCTAAACCTTCCCTCTTTCAGTTTAAAGCCATTTCCCCTTGTCCTGCCCCTGCATGCCCTTGTGTGTTCTGCACACATGCACCTGAAGCCTCAAAAATCCCAGTCAGACAACACAATCCTCATTTTGCAAAACTTGACTCCAAACTGCTTTCTAATTCCCCAGAGACTTTACCCTYCATGAAATCTGAGTATTTCAGAGACCCAGACAAAAAACTTCTCCTATTGCCCTGAATGTTTATTCTGTGAGGATCAAAGCATTTATACACTGTCTTGTACAACCCTCATAATGCAGAAGGATTTCTATAGAAACTGGTCATTTATTCACATTTTAAAATAAAAAAATATGATCCAAACATTTGAAAGACTATTTGTCTAACCCTTCTATTTTTTCGTTTATGCTTTTCAATTCTATTCTCTTTACACTTTTTGGAGCAGAGAGTTCTCTTTTATGTGTTTTTATATGGGACAGATAATAGATGCTCTCTTTTAAAAAGGAGCTTTCTCTTCCATAATACGTGGTCCTTACCACAAAGTCAAAACAATTACAGCTGTACATGCTTTTTAATTTTTTTTACAGCTTTCCACATGCACTTTTAGATTGCTAWGCAGAGATAACTCTTACTATAATATTCACAAAATTATGTTTCTTAACGCACTTGTCTGTTAAAAAAAAGTCTTTAATAAAAGCAAAAGAGTCAACATCTCTAAGGAAAAACGAAACGAAAAAAATCCTTAAMATTTTCTTGATCTATTAAAAATAAATATTCATTGAAAAAAGGAGACATCTTGGAGGGAATGGTAGTAGATAAGGAGTAAGGATTATMAGGTAATACATCCATGTCTGAAAACATCAATTGTTGCTTTATTTCTGCAGATAATCTTTTACCCAAAATAGCATTTCAGCAACTTCTTGTTTTCTTTACAATTGTTTTCTACAAACTAYTAACAGAACAAAGAAAACAACACTTTTCAAGGTACTTCATGCTTTGAATAGGAACTGACCCGAACAAAAAAAGGAACACTTTTTTTTTGCTTGTTGGGAAACTCTCCTGCTAASGCAGGTTTTTGGAAGGGAAATCTCCTTTGGGAGAATAGTTCCCAATGCCTGCAATCCATGTGTCGTGCTTGTGGCCACGCCAGGGTTAACTTTTGCAGCAGGCGGGAGCGGCAGTGCCGGCAGCCCGGGGTTGCCCAGTGGCGACCTCTCGCCGYGCCAAGGGGGCACGGAGGGGCAGAGAGCCGCGTTCTGCAGGGTTTTCCAGGGAATGCGAAGGGGGCACAGSKGGTCAGGGAGTCACRTACTCAAGCGTTTTCCAGGGAATGSGGTCGGGCAGCTGCGGGTTCCGCGTCCTGGGCGATTACGTGGGAATCGTTTGCTTCTCCTGTACCCTCTGAATGTTGTTCTCTTTCTTATTTTACTKCTGTTTCTAATGAATTGTCCTTGTCTCAGCCTGTGATCTTTGCCTTTCTGTGCCTCCAGTTCTTCTCTCCAGCAGCGGGAGAGGAGGAGAGAGCAGCGTGTTGTCTGAGGTGTTTCAGTGGGAATACTGAATTGAGGAATACCATTCCTAAACCATGATACTGTACCCCGAGATCCCACGTCCCAGGCAAGCAGAGAAACAGGATAAATGGAGCAAACAGAACATGATTGAAGAAAACCTTCTTCTTCACAACTGATATAGCCATTGAAGGGTTTACACTTAWAAAGTATGGATTTCATGACATCAGGGATGCCAAGAATATTTGAGGTTGGTATTTTTGAAAGTCAAATCACCTATTGTCATCACACTTCAGTAAAATAAAAAAATCAATCTCTTCTCCATTTAATCAATTGATCACGTTTCATTTTAAATATGTGCAGGTGGACACAACTCAAAGTCACAGTGAGACAAATTGTGTAATATGCTCAATAGCTGGATAAATGCCTATCTGATGCATGAAAACATCACCTACTGAGTTGTCTGCAGGTTCAAATTTCAGCAGAAAGGCATAAATGTAAGAGTCAATAGTATTGCTTTTTTACTTATGTATGTACAAAATGATCATTCATTACAACAAAAGTGAATATTCCTCATGCCCTTAACACGTATCTTCTCTGAAAACTCCCTGCTTAGCTGGTAAAGAATTCAAGGTCTGTATTTACTGCTCAAGATAGCCATTTCTTTACAGCAAATAGGTTCTAGAAAAATTCTTTATTAGGACTCAACTGTTGGCTACAGGTTGCTCTGAGAAACAAGACAATGTGTATTTTTGAGTACTTCACCTGCCATAAACAACCCTCAGATCTGTAGATAAAAACTATTATCTTCATGCACTTGATTTACAGAGCTATTAGAAGTGGTTCTGTATTTAGCAGGAGGCCCTCTTGCAGCACAAGAAGCTGCTTCACCTGCCTGACATCAATCAGGGGGAGCTAACCAYGATCACAATGCCAGTGGAGTGACTCACAGGATAGTGGCATGGTCAAACCCTGGGAAGATGAGGGGTTCAYGATCACCACTCTTTATACTCCCACTCCTGTCAATTCAACACGTGTTTTAGTGAAGTATATTCCCTTTTTACATAATAGGAGCTAAAAGAGGAAATGAACTACAGTGGAATAATGATTAGCAGCTCGCAGCTCATTCACATAGCATATGATTCCAATTCTTCTTCCTCAGACAAAGGATTTACAGCATCTGATTTATCCACAGGTTGAGACTTGCAGCTGGGACAGGCACAGCCCACCCACTGAAATCAGTAAGAAACCAATMTATCAGGTTTGCAGGAACAAGCCTTATAAATTGGCTTTTATAGGAGTTCCTTACTTGATTGTGTTCTCCACAACTKGGCACAGCTTTGAAATGAAAAGACAGGTAAAGGCAAGTACTCCTCATTATGGTCACTAAAATAAATTGTTTAACTATACTCACTCACTGCCAAAAATCCAAATCAATTGATGGTTTCTTATTCTGATTCTGGGTGTTACTATATCCCTTTTCAGTAGATTATTAGCCCAGTTGAAAGACACATTGAACAGTTATTTCCTGATCAGAAATAAGTGAACTCTACCACTCATRGAATATGCAATGAAATAAGTTCCACAAGCGGGAAATCTGTACCCAAATTATTTGCCTACTCAACTCCAGGAATGACTGAAAACAGAGTAAAATTTTGGACAAGAGCATAATCAAAAAACAGAGACTAAAASCTATTAGAAAATGTCAGGATATGTGCAAGAGAAGAAAAAAGTTTCAGTGTGACAAATATGTGGTTTTCCAGTGCATTGATTCTCATTTTTCCTGYCTGCACATTTCTGTTTACATTCCATGTAGAATGAGTGGTCAAATATTTACCAAAAATGAATGCTAAAATTGCAAGTGGAACCATTGTGATGAACACCCATGCAAATGTATTTGTGGTTAAATGGAATGGCAGGCTTTTTTCTGWCAATGATGAAAGCAAACCCCTGTGACTGATTTAATAAATCTCTGCAAGGCATCTAGATGGAGTTTAACACAGTGAACACAGGATACTCGAGGCTTGCCATTGTGCACAGAAAAGAAAAATATCCCCAAATATATGGGGGAAAAAAGAGTAAGTAAACTCATCTATTTGAAGATACTATTATTTGGATGGAAAKAGAAGGTAAATTTGTCAGATAAAATATTTATGGAGACTTTTAAAAAATGTTATTTTCATCCTGACCAAAGCACATCATAACTGAACTGTGTACAACTGAGACATAATGAAATGGCTTTCCTTAGATATCCAAAACTTATACAAACTTATTTAATATTTTATAGTCCCAGTATGACATTTCATGAGATCAGACTGACAGCCTTTGACAAAGAACAAACATAGAGCAAAGGAAAAAATGCACTGAAGAAATGAAAAATGAGAAAAAGTTCTGAAGCCAAAAGTCCTTGCAAAGGATTTTGAACACACAGAAAACAAAATAAATGTTTAAATGAAGATCTCAGCCAATGATAATCACCTTTCAAAAGAAGATGGTACCTCWTCTTATCAAAGGTTGAAATAAGTTTGTATGTCATTTAAATCTGATCATTCCCTGAGAATAGAAGTAAACCACCAAAGAAAGAACAAAAAGAATTCACTGCTCTATTCCAACRGAACTTTGTAATATGCTAATTAACAATATGCAATTGTTAAAAAATAAAATATTAAATTCAATAATAAAATAAAACATAGAATGAAGAAACAAAGTAAAATAAAATAAAATAAACCAAACTAAACCAAAATAATATATTGATTTTTTCAGTAACATGATTCTCCATAGCTCCAGGATGAGTTTCCATGTTATTCTACTGGCTAGATAGCATGAAGAATTTCTCAGTGCATATCGATGAACTCTGATTCAAGTGTGATCAAAACTCAGTTGTTTCTTTGGAATCTTGGATTCTTGAGAAGAATTTAAAAAATCATTTTTATAGGCCTATTTTTAAAAGAGATTCTGATGAGAAAATAACTGAAACCACCATGTGTGCTATCTTCTGCTTTAAGAAAGGAGAAAATTAGTATTCTRCTAATAGATAAAATGTCACCAGAAAGTTCACCTTTCTTCACAATACTGTAATTAGTATTTCATATACTATAATTTTACTCTTGATGAGATAAGCACTTTCTGGGGAAGTTTCAATACCTATATTGCTCGTGCTGGCARAAAAAAAGCAATTTAAAATGACAAATTTTAATACTTAATGGAGGTCCRAACCTTTTGATATAGTGGCATGAATATCAAATATTTTGGGTACCTTCAAGGTTTTAGTGACTTTATAGCACTGCAAACAGGCCACTCCAAGCATTTCCTAATTTCTCTCTATTTTTCCTAGTTCTTTTTKTCAAAGTCATCCTTCTGCATGGCCCAGATTGGCAGAAAAGCTGTTTTTTTCTGCCCTAGTCTGAAAGACTGTCAGTTTTGTTCTGATCTAAAGAAATCTGAGATCGCCACTCAGGGCTGCCTTTCATCAGCAGGTGTCAATTGGGCAGAAAGAAAATGCTACRGAACACCTTCAAAAATCCAGGGTGCATATTTCTGTAAGAAGTTTCAGCTAAACACAGTATCACATATTTCCTCTTATCTTTTGGGTGTCCAGGGACCTGTGTCTGCAACTTCCAGACATGCTAATTCTGCTCCTAAATACCAGCTGACAAAGGCTGTACCGTACCACAAAGCATTTTTAAAGTGCTTAGTTCACTTTGGTGCTTTGCAAGGATTAATTGAATTGCCAGAAATAAAAATAAATTAAAAAAAAAAAAAGACAATTTTTTTWAAAGACATATTGGAGATCAGAAAAGTATTATGACTTCACTTTTGAAAAATCCCCCTAAGGCAGCCAGAAGTCATGCAAACTTAATGGGACTGGATTCTGTTACCGATCAACCCAAACTCACCAAAAGGAAAACAAAAGCCTTCAAACGTTTCAATTAAATCTCTTTTAGCTTAACCCAAGACAGGCTTCTGGGTTTTATGTCCAAGCCAGGTGGAACTGGATGCTTTTTGACTGAGAGTRTTATGAAGTTCCCCATTGGTACAAAGCCAAAACTCAAAGGGAACAGGTGTTCACCTACATGGCTCAAAGGCTTTCTTTCTTGCTTTGTCAGAATGAAGATAAATTCCCAAATTTTGCTTCATTGGAGTGGTAAACCTTTGGTCTCATGAAACACAAAACAGAGAGAGAAAGAGAGCTGACACTTCCCTGCTGGCWAGGCATATCAGCTGTATTTTCAATGGAAAATGTCATCTTTGGCTTTGAATTCACTCCAGCAACAGCTTCCACCCTCAGTAGGAAGCACWGGGTGACAAAGGGCTTCCCTAAGGGGGTGCAGTGGGGACAACTGTTCCCTGCTTTGCTCTGAAAATRGGACACCAATCCCATTGCTGCAGAACAAGCTCATTTATATTCCATATGAGCCTTTGTAAGGATGCAGGTGCCCAGCRGTTGGGGGTGAGGGGGCAATGGCTCAGGGACAGGCAGTGACAAAACCCCAAACCGGGCAAATCCGTGTTGCTCTTGTGCTGACTCACTAAACCCTAAAACCTTTGTGCCAAAAGCTTCTTGCTAGTGTAGGCAAGAGGAAGTTCTTCCATTTGTTTCCATGAAACCACCATGTGCTGTTTTGCTCAGTTCACCCCAAAAMCAAGTAATAATAATGTGGAGATTTAAAGCTTCCTGCCTCAGATTGTAAAACTCAGATAATAATGCCATACRAAACTAAGTGACAATTTGAGCAGACCAAAACTTCTTAACTTTTTTTTTCTAGGAGAAATTGCATGTGATAAGGAAACTGATATCAAGGACTATCAAAAATGCCCCCCTAGATATATATAATTAATTTTAAAAGTTGTCTATATAATTGGCAGAAAACAAAATGGAGACACATTTTATGTATCAAATGTCCCAGGAACTCTGTGTCCTTGCAAATGCTTAGGAAACAGCTTCAAGCCTAGAGCAGGAAATTAGTCATCATACTTGGCTAAATCTGACCCACATGCCTTGCCAAAAATGTTATTGAAAAAACTTACTAAAGAACTCTTTAAATTCTTTATGAATTCATGAAATATTTTATGAACACAGATGATRAAGAAGTAGCCATTTCAGAGACATTTATTTTAGTTTGGGATTAAAAGAAAAAATGCAAGATATATATTTATTTTAAAAGAAACAAGCAAAGGATCAAAAATAGCCTCAAAACCCACAGKGCAAGTGATTTATCAGAGACTAAATTGCTAGGTTGTCTTCACTGTTCAAAAMAAATGACCACTTCAGTAATGAAAATTGTAACAGGATTCCCCTAGGGAATGGCCTGAGTTGTGTCAGAGGAGGTTTARGTTGGATATTTGGAGAAGGTTCTTCACYCAGAGGGTGRCTGGGCACTGAACAGGCTCCCCAGAGAAGTGGTYACAGCACCAACKGGAGAGAGTTCAAGAAGCATTTGGACAATGCTCTCAGGCACAGGGTSTGACTCCTGGGGTGTCCTGTGCAGGGCCAGGAGCTGGACTCAGTGATCTCTGTGGGTCCCATTCAACTCAAGAAATGGTATGATACCATGGAAAAAAAATCCTTAACTATTGGATGGAAAAGAAATGAGTTATTGACATATCATTACCCAAAGCTTTTATATCACTGTGTCACAGACATCCGCTGAGAAAAGCTTTGCCATTAGGACATGTTAATTTTTGTCTGTTAAAACCCTAGTGTAGACAAAGCATTTTTACTTGCCTTAGGAGAATCATAAATTTTCCAGAGGTCAGAAAATATTAATCTGTTCAAATARAAATGTTCTATAAGAATGTGTCAATGTTTGCACAAGTATCTTTGCTCTGAGTTCAAGTCCTCTAGTTTCCCAAATGCTCCAGCAGTTGCCTGTAAAATACTGCTGTAGGGCAAACTCAAGTTGTGTTGGTTCACATCCTCTTTGAAAGGTACTGGCACGGTCCCACACTGACTAGAAATGCTATTTAAAAGCATTTCTCTTGGTCTGCCAGCCAAAAAGTCACTTGGAAAGATGTGGGGCAGAGGATTTCCATTCAACAATCATTTTKCTGRGTTTGCCTGTTAGTAGTAGATTKTCAGAGTCCAAYGYCAGAAGATAATCAACATTTTTTRAAGCATTKTYACCTCCTKCCCAGGGAAACMAAAAATAGCCACTGCTGATCCATCTCTAAAAGGTGTCTGGGGTGAAAGTGATTATAAATAGGGTAATTTCTCAGTAACAAAATCTATGCTCTACACCAACATTTCAGACAAAAATTTTAATGAGAACTTGTTGGCACAAAATACTCTCTACATTTTTACTTCTTCCATATTTTAAAATCATTGGATGGAATAAGTGTTTGAAATCAGTCCTAGCCCTGACAGCATGCTTTCCTGCCCAAGTAGGGCAGCATGTGACCCAGAAGTTTGGGGTCCTGAGATTATTGTTGAAAGAAACGTAAAACGACTTTCTTAGGTGAACACCTTGGCATTTTGGAAGCCTTGACCAGGCAGGTCTAGTTTTAGATTGTTTATCAGTGGATCCAGCCATGCACTGCTTGCTGGTTCCCTCCTTGRAAAAGTTTTCTTAATTACACAATTYCATGTATACATTGTCCTGGCTCTATTGATGAGGGCAAAATGGTCTCCTCAATGGGCACATAATTGTCTGGGACATGCTTGGAGTTGAGGTGGTATAAAACAGTAGAGTAAGTAGACAGAAAAGGATTGTACCTGCCCAAAGCTGTGCAAAGACTCTGTAAGAAAAAAATTATTTAACAGATTTGAAATAGTAGAAGCATCCTGGGCTGTGAGCTAGGACAATGTAGGGTAGGAATGATGATGGGCTGGGTTGGATAATGTTCCTGGATGACTTTCCTGGGAGATTTGTGGTGATTGAGGGAGATGTGGAAAGAAAAGAGTAGGACATTGTCTCTTCAGGACTGTGAGTACGTCCCAAGAGAGAAGAGGTGAAAGAAGAACACCAAACACAAACCCAGTTCAGCTGATACATCTCCCACTATAGCTTMAGAGTATAGAAATAGGAATCTATGTGTAAAATGTTCACAAACTGTAATCCTTTGTGAAGCAAGCTCTTATTTTTCCTTGCTTTCATTACATTGAAACTTGGGGGGAGAAATATTTGCAAGGGCTCAGTCCCCTGGCTGTCTTAGGAGAAGCTACAAACACATAACCCAGCCTTCAGATGCCAAGAGCTGCTCTCAGCCTGAGGTCACAAAGAGGCAAACCCTGAGAACAGCAAAGCTTCAATTTTACAATGATAAGTGGGTCTAAATTGTTAATTCACTGTTGATTTTTCATGGATACAAGCCCACCTATGATCACGACCGTACTATAGATAGCAATATGTAAGTGCACTCTGTATAAAAAACATGTGGTGTGCTAAGTACACCAAAAATTCTATTACAACTGGAGAATGGAACATCCCTGTTTTGTGTGAATATTGTCTGTGTATAGCATGTGCATAAACTTGCACTGTTACTTTTACATTTAAAAAAAATCATAATAGGATGACAAAAAGAAAAAAATTGCGAAGACATAATTTTAGTAACTTCTTGACAAGCACTTAATGTCTTCCAGTCAAGCAAGAACATAAAATATGTTAGTTGCTTTTTAAACTCTTATTCCAATAAAAAGTAATTATAGTGATTAATTGCATAATGATTACTGTAATCACAGCCTATTCTTAGTTGATTAAGAAAGACAGAAGCAGCTCAGAGAAAGCTTTCCATTAAAACTATTTATGTTTATTTTATTTGTCTTTTGCTAATTTTCTTATCTGAACTCGAGTGGCAATATTTCAAATATAGCCTTGCCAGTTGTTTTGAGACTAATCCACTGTCCATCAATAGAAACACCATATAAGAGATTGACAAATGTGATAAGTGTTATTACAAAGGCAAGAAATTCTTTTACTTGAACTACTACTACATTTTCTGTTGCTATACCAGTTTTTTCCTGCTTTTTAATTGAGTACTTCTGCTTCATTAGAATATTTTGAAAGAATTTCCATGTGCTTTTAAATACATTTAAAGATTTTAGCATAATGCATATATTGAGAAGGTATATGAACCCTCTGAAGAAATAATAATGGGATGAACAGATGTGGGATTTMATTTTGGGGGGATGGAAGTCTTAGATGCTGGTGAAAATCATCGCATTTCTATCAGTTTGGATGGAGTTGTCATAAGTGACACCATTTAAGACTCTGCTCTGTCATGTTGTTCCTCCTCTCAGTCCATTGGGACACTGGCTTTTATTAATTTGGTGTGCAATGATGTCAGACACTGCTATGACAGTCAGCATCACAAAACTCAAAATAGAGTCTGAGTGATGGACAGAGATCTCAAAATAGTGAAATCTACTTTTGACTTTTGTAGGGAAATTGAGAGAAGAAAGCAGCTAATWAGCAAGGCAGATATTTTAGTTAAAACCTGTTAACTACAAAAYGACCCAGAAATACCTAGGTCCCACCCATGAGCTTGATGTTGCTGCCCTCCAGTATGTGAGATGTTTTTTGGGCATAGAAACACACAAGGGGGATGTGTTCCACTGACAAATGGCTGAGGTGCCAGAAAATATATGTGACAAGTATCACACAAAGGCTGGAGACACAAAACAAATAAAGGAGCTGTGATTTGTAGGAAGACCATACTGCCTCCGAGAGCGTCAGCTCTTTCCTCAGTGTATGAACTTGACTCTATGAAAACCCTGAGGAGCTCAGGTGTGGCACCAGCAACACAGCAAGATCCCCTGTGAAACTGTCCCAAGACATTCTCCTAATGCCATATTGTCTGCAACACTATGGAGTGAACTCACCTCTCCTGAGTCACATCCCAACCCTTCAGCCAGCAGGGCCAGATATCCTTTCCACCATGGTGCAAGCTCAAGACAAGCCATCAGACTTCAGCCAGCTTTTGGTACATTGACTGACAAGATGCTGAAGTGGTTCTGATAAATGTCAATGCACACAGTAGCTGCTGTGAAAGGAAAACACTTTCTTCTGTATAATTCCTCCACCTGGTGGCCAGGTCAGGGATTTGGCTGGTCCAGGTGCTGGACATAGGGCCGACCACTTCCCAGCTCATCATGCCCTTCCCGATTAAGGTKCTAATTAGGCTGAGCTACCAGGTGRAGCTCAAACTCTCRTGGGCCCTGACACTTTGCATTCTGAAACTRGACAGGTAGCCCATATTTGGTCAAGCATGCACTTTACTGGTAAATAGTACCATAAGTTCCCAGAAATTCTTTACCTTTTGTTTTCCCTCTTCAACCCTGAAAATAATAACTTTCTTCAAAAGTGAAACCATTTGCAGAAAGGGACCAGTTGTGARAAATACCACATTTCAATTTTAAAGAAAATATATCATGGTTTGGAATTGTCAAAATACCCTGTTTTGACATTTGGAAATGAAAATAAAAGAAACTTTGAAAGGTCACTATCAAAACAAAGTGATTCCAAATTTATAACTGGTTTATTAACTCGATTTCTTTGAAAGAGTTCTTTTATTATTGTTTTGATGCTTTTTTTTCCCCCATTGTCACCTTTTTTTTTTTTTTTCCCCCTATCCTCCTTATTCCTCAGCTATTTGATACTGGAACATCTGTAAGGTAGTGAGATATTTAGACATCCTGTGTAAATTTCAAATATGCCAGGATGCATTACTGCTTTCGTAACTAATGAGAGCAAGAAGCTTCTTTACATCCCACACCTCTAAATCCTGAAAGTGCTTGCAAAACAGGAGACCTGCTTTCCACCTGGCACTCATCTGTATACTCCACCACACTGTTTTATGGTCCTCTCGAGTTAAAAGACATGCAATTATCACTACTGCTTTTTATTATAAATTCATACATGCATTAGAGGTGCATTTCTCTCTGTCTCACTATTTTTTTTTCCTTGGGCTGTAGCTTTTTAGTATGTTCTCTAYTGCTTACTACTCTTCTCAATATATTCTTTTCAGTGAGGATATATTGAACCTGTCAAGTTTATTTAAAGAAAAGTTAAACTGGGGAAAAATCAGGAGTATGTTGCCCAGACAGGGATGGTAAGGTATTCAAGGCAAGGCCTTGCTCCACTTAGCAGACTACAAATCCTCCAGATGTCGAGGGAAGCACAGAAAAGCAGATAATAAATGGCAAGTGGGAAACTGTACATTGATAAATGGGACGGCAAAGAAAGAATATATCTCCAGCAAATCCTTCATTGTTGCCTGCAACTCAGTTGAATTGCAGAGTGCTATTTTTATAATCAAACCTGCCAGTAATCAGTCAATGGGARGCATGGTCCTACATGTGTATGAGCCTAGAAAATGAAAGGAAATAGTAACAGAGAGCAGGGAAAATAATCAGGTTGTTCCTGTCCCTAAACAGATACCCATGTTCCTCATCAACTGTGGACTGCGTGTCCTTTAGAGAAGGGAYAGGAATGATGAACTCTGAGAGGAGAACAATTAAGGAAAAGGTATTTAGAGAATTCTAATATTGTTTTCCACCAGTTATCTTTAGAATTGTTATAGAATAAATTAGTCAAAGGCTTTTCTTCCTCTATAATTATATGATCTTTTTAATTACTTGTCTCTTGAAGGATGTGTTCATGCCATAGATGGGCTAAAGACATGCTACAAGCATTGGGTAGTCTTGCAGAACCCCTTATTGAGCCTTCCCTATTAATTTTGYCCTCAGACACAATAACATTGGAGTGTTTAAGAGGAAGAGACAGTAAGCAGAGAGGTGGCCATGAGATAATCTATCWTGCTTGGATTTTGTGTGGGTTCTTTGAAAGAAATCCAATCTTTGGAGTTAAAAYCTTAGGAGAAACAGATTCAGGCTTTGGACAGCAGGAACACTTTAAATGGCCCCAGAGGACAGCCTGAAACCAAATTAGTAACTTTGGTTTCTTATCTCGAGACAGAAATCTGATTTCAGCTCACTGCYCTTACACAGCTGGTTTGAGAATAACTTTTTCTTTGACGAGTTTGTTTTTTGAGTGACAACCCCTGCATTTTGATGCACCCCCWAAAATAGGCAGGTCATGGAGTTGTATAACTACTTTGTAATGGTGTTTCTTACATTCTTTGTAAAGGAAAGGTAATTTTGGTAAGGGCACATTTATACCAATGTGTTGTCACCTGTGTGGCTGAAGGGCTCCATTTACACAAGAGAGTTAAATCAGTTCAACCAGGATATATAGACAGCTTTATTCTACTGTTTACACTTCTTTCAGCCCACTATCTCTACAAACAATCCATCCAACACAGAGGCTCCTGGGCCCTGCTAATAACTGGATAGGGATCACATGAGAACCTCAGGTGCTGTAGGACTAAGGCAATAATATTAGTGAACATAAACCACAAAGCCAAAGTCAGTGGAAAGACTTCAACGAGCTCCATTGTAATTGCTGTACAGCAGGATAGGCATTAAAAAGTAGCAAAAATAGACATCTCTTTCCATCTACACATTTTGCAAGTCATATCAATRTTTATATTAAGATGTATGAGACATGCTTCATAATAGGCTAACTCGAGGTCTTAAAAATGGAATGATATGGTTTCTTACTTGTAATCCAGCTACTGAAAGAACCTCAACTTGCTATACAGAATATATTTCCCTTCTTTTACAATTTAATTTTAAATACCTTCAGGAAGTTTAAACTCACATATAATATGCAAAATTATCCATATTCTGAAATATCACACTGATTTACATTGTAATTGTTCCATTACTGATTATAATAGAAGTTGCATGTCCAAGACTACTTATTCTTATTATGTAGGAACTCTGCAAAATAGGCTGACATTGCTTTGCTTTTGCAGCAGTTATTACAATGTGAATGGAAGAATCATAACACACCAGCCATATTGCAAGATATTGAAAAGCATCCTGGAGAGAGTCTTATTTCTCAGAGGTGCATTGTAAAGAAAAAAACCCACCGAAATAACAAAAAGCCCCACACCATCTATTCAGGACTTGATGAATACAGCTAAAAATACAATAGTATATATTAAAATACTGATGATATAGTTCATACCATGAAAATTCATACTTAATGTTAGCAAAGTTATGAAAAATAGTGATGGGGAAAACTTGCATATAATCTAGGTCTAACTAGTTCTGACAGTGCTGCCTACATTAATCTGTGACAAAATGATTCATGGAATGGAWTTTTTTTTGCTTCCTCTCTTTACTTTTTTTTTGATAATTTTGCCCGTCCCCCTCCCCCCTTGCTCTTAGTGAATGTAACACTGCTCRATAACTTTAAGGATGGACCAAAACCAGGCCATCTATTTGGCACCCATTATGGGCATAGAATCTCAAATCAAGGTATATATGAAAAATGAGATCATAAGAAACAGCAAAGATAYGCATTTGATTTATGAAATTGTTAACACAGATCAAGGGGAAAGATTTTAAATTAAGTAACAGTAGTATGTCTACTCAAGGAAAAGTAGAAGCAAAGATACAGTAGCCCAAACTAACTTGTTTTACTTTGCTATGTTTGATGCTAAATATAATACTTAATAGCTTTTTTATTATGTTAATCTGAGATTTGTAGTCATGACATTTTTATTTGAGAGTCAGGTGAGTCCTGGACATTCTGATCCAGAGCTGGACAAATTTTCTGTGAAGAATCTTTCCCTAATATCTAACTTCAATCTCACCTGGTGCAACTTGAGACCGTTTCCTCTCATCCTATCTCTCGTTGATTAAAGAGACCAAGCCCCCACCTCAATTCAATCTCCTTTCWGGCAGTTGTTGAAGGCAATGAGGTCACCCTTGAGCCTCCTTTTCTCCAGGCTGAACACCCCCACCTCTCTCAGCTGCTCCTCATCAGACTTGTGCTCCAGACCTTTCCCCAGCTCCGTTGTCCTTTTCTGGACACACTGCAGCACCTCACTGTCCTTCTTGAACTGAGGGGCCCAGAACTGAACAGGATTCCAGGAGTGGCCTCACCAGTGCTGAGTACAGGGGGGCAATCACTGCCCTGCTCCTGCTGGCCACACCATTGCTGATACAGGGCAGGTACCAATGAGCTTCTTGGCCACCTGGACACTCTGCTGGCTCATGTTCAGCTGCTGTTCACCAAMACCCCCAGGTCCCTTTCTGCCAGGCATCTTTCCAACCTCTCTTTCCTCAGCCTGTAGCCCTTCAGAGGGTTGTTGTGACCCAAGGGCAGCACCTGCACTTGGCCTTATGGAACCTCACACCACTGCCCTCGGCCATTCTACCCAACCTGCTCACATCCCTCTTCAAAGCCTTCCTGCCCTCCAGTAGACCAACACTCCCATCTGACTTGGCATCACCTCCAAATATGTTAAGGGTGTACTTGATCCCTTCATCCAGGTTATCAATGAAGATATAAATGAAGCAGACCTAAATACTGAGCCCTGGAGAGCACCACTTGAGATCAGCCACCAACATAAATAAACATTCACCATTTAAAGATGTCTATAAATAAAATGTATAAATCTGTAGCCAGGGAGACTACAACCACACACTAGCAATTCTGGTCAGACCTTTGTAGTCCAGCTATTAAGGCTAAAATATTACGTAGGATTTTTTCCGCATGCATTTTTGGCCAGGAACATACCCTGWCTTCTCTCACTTTTTGAATAAGGATCCTGCTCACAGAACAGGAAAGCAACTTCCTCAATTTATGATGTAGGAAAGGATTTGCCTGGGATATTTGTGCTCTGAATATGTAACATCATTCTATGTATTTTCGATTTTTTATAAATTAACAGTGGACTTTCCAGGTGACTTTCTGCTGGAAACATTGAGCATTTTTTTTCTGTCATTCTTGTTTYTCTTTCTTTTGTAGAGTGCAGTCCCCATAGGATATGATCCTCAACAGCAAATCTAAATTGAGGAAAGGAAGCAAAGATGATTTCCCATAGAATTTAAGGATGCAGATTTTTTTTTTTTCAAATGTCCATGTGCTTCACAAAATCTTTTATTTATTTTTGCCTGAGGTAGTGATAATTCATTACAAATGTATGTGATGATAAGAGGAATTAGTTTGAAAGGAAGAGGCCTCTCAGAGTCACTCCTGCCTCTTGCTGCATTTGTTTGTGTTTATGTAAGCAAAAAAATGGCATGCATTATCTTTTTATGAGCCTTGCGATTTATTCTGTTTTGTTGTCAGACCTTTGGGAATGCATTCTATAAACTTTATTGAGACAAGATATCTAGAGGCGTTTGCATATTTGTGAGCTCAGCACAATATTACTTTTTAATGCACTTTTGACTTTGCATGGAGAAAATGGAGTAAGAAAATGTAAAACAAATATATTTCAGGTGGCTTCATTTTTATTACTTGCTTTTTGTTTCCCTAGGTTAAAAGCAAGTAAAGATTCAATCATTTAAATGAAATAAACACTGAGATCTACTAGCTTAATTTCTGATTCTTTTGTGGCTAAAAAAATTAAAATTACTAATCAAGGTGGTCTCCATTTTAAAATCTACTAAAGGACTATGCTAACCAAAAGATGCATTTAAATGTATTCTGGTAGGATTCTTGAGTTGAGCTTTGTGACATGTATCTGTTTGCAATAAAAAGGACTTACACAGATTTTGCTGTGGTTTAAATTCTCTACTCTAGTAGAGAATTAATTAGAATTCTTCCTGATATTGACCCAAATTGGCAGGAGCACATGTGCAATACTGTGCTCAGCTGTGCACAGGTATTCACACACTGATGCAAGTCCAGCAGTAGGCCTTATCTTATTGAGGTCTTCAGATACCTAATGGAAGGGTTTAGAGAAGATGTAYATGGGACCTTCTCAGAAGCATGCAGGAGGAAATGGGGCAATGCAAAAGGGAAAATATTTTCACTGGGGAGGTAGACAAACACTGGAAAAGGCACYCAAAGAAGTCTGTCATGTTCCCTTCAATGACAGAAATTTAAAAGTGTTTTTTAAAACAGATCTTAAATTATCTGTACACATTTTGTTTTTATTTACACATTTTATATTGATTTACATTAGTGGTTTGTCACTGTCAGAAGAAMAGGTTTAAACTAAATACATATTACTTTATTTCAATTCTTTGCACTTCCATCTGTGTTGACATCTCAGAGTCCTCCAACAATGACAGGGGTTGAAATATGAGAAGAATTTGAAACTTCTGGTTTATTTTAAAATATACTATTGGGATACCACGGTCAAGTCAAAGTCCCTCTCATCTTTCTTTTTCCCTTCAGCTAATTTCTTTGTCATGATTTTTGCTTTTTTTTTTTACCTGAACTGTCCATTAATAAATTAGAATTTAGGAGCAATCTTAAAGAAAAAGAAACAGATTAGACAGTATTTATGSAAAACTGACTTCTACTGTACAGAAACACTTCTGATAGAATCTGGAGGATGAAATACCCTTTGGAAAGGTTTCTGATTTGTTATATTTTCCTTCCTAATAAATCATTTGATTTTTAAATGACATCTTCACTGAAAAATTGGGTGACACAGAGCATCCTCTCTTCCTCATGGTGTAGATGTTCCTCTGAAAAATTTCTGCCCCTCTGAACAGAAATAAAAGAAATAAATAATGTTTCCTTGTTTTATGTTCAAAAAGAGTGTAGTGATTTTCAGACACTTGCTCTCCAGAAAAGAAGGGATGTGTTTGGCTGCACTGGTGCCCTGCTTTTTCTTCAATTTCCCCTTTTAACAGATAGGTGTTCCCATAGTTGTGATTTTTGACCATGCTGTGACACATGATGTGACACATGATGTGACACACGTTGTGCACCTGTTGCAATCTTGTTTCATYATTCRCACAGAGAAAATTTAAGAAAWAAACCAAACCAAAAGCAAAGGAGCATTTAGACACTAATTCAACAGTGCATACATCATCATTATTCAAGAAAACACGCCATGAACGTGCTGATGGATGTGCTTAGGTGTTATGTTGAATTAGGGAGTTAATGACTAAAGACAAGCAGTACAGCTCAACAGCTCATATTTGGAGAACCATGTCCCCATGGAACTCAAATGTTAATGACAATCATATACTGCATCACAGTGAACAAAATARAGATAAATAGATTTTAAGGAAACKGCAATGTATGTTGTAACATTACAAGTAATCACGGTCTCTCAAAGTGTTCAGACTTTGCTATGAATGATAACATTTCTGGGTTTTGTTGAAAGTAGAAACAATATGAGTGAAGCAATAACATGCTGGAGCTTTGTTGCCAGAGGAGATTGTGGAGACACAGAGTATCAAGAGGTTCAAAAAGGATTAGAGAAATTAGGCAGACAAATTAGAYGAGACAAATTAGACATTAAATGAGMAAAGTCAATACTGTGCTATTGAGTGACTGACAAAACAAATAAAAAAGCCTTAGTCTAGTGGGACTTTGATGAACTGCAAGGTTGAATGAGCAGAAACTTCATGGAGTTTGGCGAGAAGAAGAGCAATGTTTTGCACATGCGCAGATTAAAACCATTTGTCATTACAGCTGTTAACAGACAGACTGAAATAGTAATTCTGCTGAAAAGGACCTCGGCACAGTAGGTGGATACTATATTTAGCAGGATCCAGGAGAACTCTCACTGTGAAGAATTCATAGTCCATAGTTGTACACAGTATATGGGGAGCACTGCCAGGTGACTGAGAGTGGATGTTATTCTCACCAGTGCAGATGAAGCTACATCTGGAAGACTGTTCAGTCTTGGACCTCTCAAATTCAAGAAGCATGTCACAAAATCAGAGGTAGCAGAGTGACAAGTGTGATTAAGGCCTTAGAGTACAGAAAGTGGAGAGATAGAGGAAGATGGGGACATTTAATGTGACTAAGGTGAGTGAAAGAAGTCTAATGTCATCCTGGAATTCCTTCAAGAACAGCTACAAGGATTACAGAGTCCAATTCTAATTAGTGGCAGATGCTGAATCAAAGTGGAATGGACACAAGCTGGGGCTTGGGGGACTAGATATTGAAAAGATCTTTCTCTCTGAGAGGATCACATAACACAGGAACAGGAGGAAGAATCTACATCCTTGGAGGTTTTCCAGATCTTGTTAAACAATCACTGCTGACCTAATTTAGCTTTAGCAGCAGTCATGCTCTGAGCAGTTTTGCAAGATTCAGGGCTCCCTTCCATCTAGAGGCTTTGGGGGTTTATTTTTTGTTTTATTGGTAAGTTTTGAGGGTTTTTGTGCTTTGCTTTTAGGGTTTTGGGGTTTTTTTGTGGGGGGGAGGGTTGTCTTTTTGGTGACATGGACAACAGAAAGTTTTAAACAGATGTGGAAGRGAATATGGAGATAGGTACCCTCTAACATCTTGACTACAATAACTTTGGAAGAAGTCATCTCCATTCMAGGTTTATACTTGCATATCCTCCCTAAACAGCCTTTCATGCTGCTACTTTCAGAGGAATAATAAGTGTTGGAAATTTTGGTAGGGTACTTCTTGTGTTTTAAAACACAAATTTAAAACACAATTAAAGGATGGTGCCTCGTTGTCTCCACACATCCTCTCTTCCAAGGGTATTGCTGCCTTAAAAGCTGTTCTGCTACTGTTTACTTTGTCTTCTAACAGGTAAAGAAAAATGAAATCTGTAGTGTTTGCCTAAAGCAACATTTAGCTCAGGTCTAATGACATGATATAGGAAAAGACATGACCATACCATGGACCTCTTSCTTGTCTACTTATACATCCTCTTACAGTATACTGATGCATTATAAGTGACAAAATATCAGCTTCTTGGTGGAAAACAATAGCTTCACAAGCAAATAATGAAGGAAATTCACTTTCAAAGGACCACAAGGAAGTCRGGATATGGAGAACTAGTGGATTTMTCTATAATACACCGAGACATACAACCAACTATACTATTTCAACAATTAAAAGCAAAAATGCATGTGATGTGTTTTTGTTTTCTCTTTATAGAGAGTCCAGAATCAGTATGAGTAGAAAAAACTCATGGTTTACAGGTAATTTTTTGATTTGATTTGTTTTTAGACAAAGTGGCATAGCTGGAAAAACCAAAAGTGTTCAGGCTTACAAACTTTAACACACTGCATCAACACTGTCAAATGAGCATCCTTAGATTGTCCCAGATGCAACCTACAATAGCAACTAAAAAMGAATGTAAATATTTCTCTTTGGCTCTAGATGTCACAGCAGCAGTCTTGGAAAACTCAGGATGTTTTGCTATTAATGTATTTGCTATATAACTTTGATTTTCAGCAGTCATATTCTCTCTGTCCATTATTCTCTGTYCCTCTCTCCTTGAAGTATCTTCAAGGCCCCTTCTTGCTCAGCTGGAACTCCATGYAAAAACAGTCCATCAGCAAAATATTGGATGGAGCTTTATCTACAGTTTACACAGTAAAAWTAATTCCATTCCACAAGTAAATCACCACTGCAATGGAGACTCAGTGCACTTATCAAGCAATCAAGCTAGTCAGTACCGTGAGTGTGCAGGTATAATGCTACCGGTGTGATTGCCTGGGGAATACAAATGCATTAACAACTAATAGGATTATTGACCTCRTGTCACAGAAAAGAAATAATGTCAGTTTTGAAACTCTGCTCTAATTGTCATAATTAAGAACTCTTTCCCTCCTGCCTTGACTTTCACAGGGAGTAGATGAATGTAATGAGAAAAACATGTACACGAATTCTTCTAAAGGATGGATGGGTACAGATAAGAATATAAGAATGTAGCAAGTTGACAACCAATAAATACACTACACTTCTGAGATTTGCCATTAGCAATTAGTCCATCAGTATATGTTTTAATATAAGAAAGCAAGTTTAAGAAGTTCCCCTCCTTTTTTTTTCAGGGTAATATATCTGTCCTCACACCAGCACTCATTGCCCTCTAATTTGGCACTGACAAAAATATCTGTAGATCCCACAAGGTAATGTGGGCCAGAGAAAAGATTCATGTAATGGAAAATATTATTTTTRTACTTTTGAATTTCTYTTCAACTTCACTCATTTCAGTTTTACTTGCTAGATCTGTTTTAGAAGGTTTAAAATACTTTTTTTTTAAAAAGTGAAAATATAAAAAATGAATTTGTTTTTGTTTTTCTTGGCTGCTTAACATAAATTCCTGATTATTTAACCTCACAAAAAAAAATGTTGGCCCATTCATTAGTAACTGGGTTTTTTGTTGGCAAATAACAGCTGAGTCCTTTCAAGGAGTATGTTCAGCATTTCCCTGGAGAAGCTGACTTCCCACAGTGTGRATGGATGTCCTCTTTCCTGAGTAAAAAACTGTTTGAAAGGCTTCCCTTACCCATTATTTGAAAATAAGGGAAGGAGAATTTGCCCATTTGAAATAAGATGTCAAGAGAAGAGATAATGGGATGGAAAGATCCTTTCCTCCATTTTGGAAATCACAGGATCATAAAATGATAACATTAGTCTAGMGTTGTCCCACAATTAGCTTCTTCTTGAGATCAACTTCAGTTTCAATCAGGAGATAAGTGACATTTTATGATTACTGTCAAACAATGATGGTTTTCATTAGTTTTCATTACCCCAAAGATTTTTTAAGTCAAAAGTGTGCTGTTCAGATGCATAAGTGTACCACTGAAGAAACCTAGCTCTCTGTTACGGGGATGGGGATGATATGAGCATAAAATCCTGTCAACTATAAATAACTCGATCATTTCTTAAACATTAACAGATACACTTGTGTCAGTGGGATGAGGGTGAGAGAAGAAATACGACAGGTGGTTTTCCTTCTTATCTAATTCTCCCTTCCTCTTTTATTTTAATGGTCATGTTCATGTGGAACAGGTAATATACAATGTGGGATCCCAGTCAAGGAGGTGAAGCCAATTCTGGAACACCTTTTGCCACATGTCAAAGGTGATGAATGGGAGATGATTTATTGAGTCACCTGGGCTGTTCCCTTCTACACCAGGGTTAGTTCCAACAGCGTTTCTTTGTGTTTAATGGATTAATGCAGTTCAAAAAAGTTTATTCATGAAAGAGAATGTGGGCTCAGCATTTTCTTCCAAGTGTGTGAAAAACACTGCTTAACAGAATTCTGGTTTTATTTGCCAGGAACAGGGCCCGTGAGGACAAATTCACTATTCTTTACATCATGCCYTTCCTTTAGCAAAAGTGACAGAAAYGAGATACTCAATGGAACTCTTGCTTAGTACTGGAGCATGGAAAAATCCTTAACAATGCAAAAGGGCCAACTTTATTCACAACTCCATGTCCCTGACCAGCACATATGATACAAGAAATAAGTTTTAGAAATGTACATTTTATTTTTGGTGCAGGAAAGGTGGGAAAAAACCAAACAAAATCTAAAACTAAAAATAAGAGTATTTCCTGTGTATGTGCTGACACAACAGAGTTTTTCAGGAAAAGTTTATACTTTGCTGTGTTTTTCTTCCTTCATTGTAAAAGGTATCAAACAAAAAGCAAAAATCATGGGCTTGAATGTTTATCCTCAAAATGGAAGCTCTTGAGGGAATGCTACTGGTGATTGAAAGACCTTTTCAAACTGTTTAAATTTAAAGGAGTGTTCTAAGGGTAAAGAAAGTGAATAAAATAATATGAAAAATCAATCTCAGCTTGTGTAGTTATTTTTGAAACACATAAACATTTCAGGGGCCAATACTGAACAGAAAACTGTTGGAAGAAAAATTCTGGATTATTATATAAAATGATCTGGTGAGAAACCATCAGATAAGTAGGAAAAAAAATTTAACCATCCCCCCCACCCCCACCCCCCCAAAAGAATAAATCCCCCTCTAATCTCATGTCTTTAATACTTAATGAAAGAAAGAATTTTTCTTTCAGGCTTTGCAAGCCAAAGGGATTTCAATAAATCTTGATGAGTAYAGTTTCAGGTGTGTGGTGTGAATAAATATGAAGATTAGGTTTAGGATGCCTGTAAGGAATRGGTTGTATTTCTAATTCTGGTTTTCACTGATTGAGAATTATAAAACAATCAAAATGATCATGAGGTGTTATTCCATAACTAGAAATTTCTGAAGTGTTGTATTGTTTTGYAAAGAATCTTGAGGCCAGAAAGGGATGTAAAAAAAAAAAGAAACTTGGCATTCTTCGCCCTTTTCTAATCTTCCTGATCTTTCCAATTTTAACCTTATGAGTGTTTGGAGGGATGACACATCTGATTGTCAGCTCTCATTGTTCATCAAGTGGGAATACCATTTTTTTTTATGTCCAGAGTGAAAAATACAGTTATTTTTTCTTGCTCTATGGCATCTAGTACTCTTCTACAAGAACTATTTCATCTACCTTTGGTGTGCAAAGAACGCTACAACTCAATCACAGAACAGAGTATGTTTCCAGCAAGTATACTTCAAATTTATTTTGAGAAAGAGACACCTGACACCAAAGTAAGGTCACTCACTGCAGAAAACAAGAAGTTTCTATGTGTTAGCAGCCTTACTTATTCCAATTAATATATTACTTATAATATCCTTACTCCCATATAATTAAATCCAGAGTATGTGTTTTGCACCTCTTTTAGGCATCAATCAAGAATACTTATTCAACACAGAGCTTAACTCAGGCAGACATCAAGTAGATAATTTTTCAAAAGGATGTAATTAATAAATAAGTCTGGAAATCCAGAGATGGAAGCAACACAGCCATTAAGTTTAATTCAGCTCAGTTTTTTTTTTTTTTTACTCTTGCCAGTGAGAACATCTCCAATTTATCCCTCAAAGAACAGAGAGGGACATGGAGAAATAAAAAGTGAGTTTTGTTTCTATTAGCAAGTAAGTATGAATTAACATGGGAGTTGATAAGTGTTGAAAGTTCATGGAGTTTGCTCTTTTTTAAAAGATTTAAAAATATTCCTTTGATGTCTTGCATGGTGTAGAACTCAGTTCAGCACACAGCCATGACACTGTGCTGGGGAATGTCCTGGAACATTTAAGTTAACACAAGAACAATTCCATGACTCCTTTAATTTACTTTGTCCCATTTCCTTTTATTCTGTTTTTATTATTCTGCCCTCCACCTCCAATGTGTCGGAAAGGATTCCGAGCAAGTAAAGGGATCACCAAAAAGATAGAGAGATATCTTGATTTTCTCAAGGCTGCATACAGGAAAATAAACTCCAGAAGCAGYGAATCCATCCTTCAGGCCAGGTGTATTTGTGACCATGGCATGAGCAGTGCCAAATATCCCTTTAATGACTTGTACTGCAAGGTGACAATCACCTCAGTTCTGAACAAAGAGTTTGGAAATCTTTAGGAAGTATCAAATATTACAAAGGGATTTTTTTTTTTTTTTTAATAATAGGTCTTTTGAAGCAGGCTTTTGTTTCTGAGTGTGCAGTGGCAGGAGCAATAATCTAAAGGTGTGGCTTCCTTTTTTTTAAAAAGAAGCATTTCTGGGCCCTCTTTGTCAATTCAAGGGATGTTGCCCACAGTTTGGAATGTTAAATAAGAGGAAAACTAAATAACATACTCAGTTTCAGATAGTCATTTATAATGTAGCATAGAATAATRTATTTTTTTCCATGTGTTGACATCTCTTTGACATATGGAGATTTCTTATTTATATACACATTTGTTATTCATCACTRCAAGAGATAGTTGAATAAATATGAATAAAAAGAATATGCAAACAAATTTCTTCCTAAAATACTTCTGTCTGGATGGAATTTTGCATCTTCAATACATGACTTTGGTATATTTTGGACTAATAACTGAGTGGAAGGACTGGGAACTGTACAGCTTTAAACAAGAGTTTGAGGGGTTTTTGTTTTGTTCTTTTCCATACTGAAAGGAACACAAAGGAGGAAGTAATGTAAGAAAAAAATTTTGTTTCAATTATGGAGTTACACTGAGAAAACACCAAAAGTTTGATGGTTCTGCATATTAGAATTTCTTGTTTGGGCATTAAGTATTCTTAYCCTGTCAATCTTATGGAAATGAAAGTGGTATGGAATAGGTGTTAGAAATTAAAGCCATTTCATATAATTATCAAATGTGCCACTCCATTCTGAAAAGGCTGTAGCATTAAATGAGCTTTGTTTGATATTAATCAAACTTTCCTACCTGAAATACCTTCTAAATTTAATGACTGTTCTGCAGTCAAGATCGGCTGTCATTCAAATTCAGTCTATGGGAGGACATGTCTTTTAAAGCATTTTTTTACTATATTACTGTACACAGAGCCAAAGAGAGCCTTCCAGAAAAAAAAGTAATTATATTAAATGAACGATAGAATAAAACTGTGGGAGAGAATAAAGGTGTATCATTCAATATCTCATATGTTCTTTGTCATGAAAGTGATTTCTGCAGTTGTAAGAAGGATGATTTACTAGGGTTTAGATTCTTCATTTGCTAAAGCAGTGTTGTACTCTTACAGTGCATGTCATGTAGATAAAGTTCAGTAAAAGGAGAAMATAAAAAGGAACATGTCTCAGTGGCAGAAACTCTTCTATTTTGCTTTCATAACATGTTGACTAAAAGTCTGCACTTCAAAAGATCAATGTTATTCACAAAAATCAAGCATTTAAAGATGTGAAGAAGTTGTTACACATCATCAGATTTTCACTGAAAGTAAGTTTTCACATAAATAATATGATTGAAGGAAATGTTACTGATTTACATCCTTTGGGAATCACAGTAAAATGAGTTATGGCAACAGATTTRCTACACATAAGACAGAGAATTTTTTTCTTTTTCTAATGTTTCCCATCCCAGTGATACAGTGATTTGAGTCCATTTTTCTGTAGAAGCAGAGAGAAAGAGAGAAAAACTCTACCTACTGATCTAAMATCAGCCTTACACTTCTGGAGTAGGGTGTGTGAATCAGCCCTCTCACACCCATAAAAATGAAGCAAACTTTCAGTTCAAACAGCAGCTGTGGGGTTTGTTCTTCAATTGCAAAGGTAAAGCARATGCTATTTCTTTTTGGCTCTCCTCCATTTCAGAATTCATATCCTTTCACWCAGCCCTGTGCTCTCTAAAAATTATTTTCATGCATCAAATTGTTGTCCTTGTTTAATGAGATGCTGAGGGACAACTGAGACGGTAGTCCCTGCATTATTACTGCCTCTCCCTGCAGAGTGCAGATTCCAGAAGTGACCACTCCACATCTTGCCATGTTCACAGCATGACTTGAATTTTAATGTAAAATTCCATTTATAAAATTAATTAAAGCTATAACTCCAGCACAGGAAATTAAGGATGGTAATAAAAGAGMTGGCTGGAAAAATTCTACACAAATAGTTTTTCTCCCATTCAGTGCTWTTCAGACAAAACCAGTTCCATTTTTTTCTTGATGCGAAATGAGATCAGCTTGGACAAAATTGTACTGTGTGGTATTGTACAGAAAAAACACTTTGAAAATGATATAACTTCTATGACTTTGAAAAAAAGTTTTAAAGTGAGTATTATGTAACAAATTGAGAAATGTTAAAATAATAGAATATTTAAATGAAATTATTAAACAGATATAATGACATGAGGGAGTTTTACTCTAATTTCGGCTGTATTTGACATACTAACATATTTTTATTGAACAAAAATCAGTTCTTTGGTCATGTCTAGTTGTATCTCTCCAAGAAACTAAAATTAAACTGTCCATTTTACCATGGCTTTATAAAGATACAACAACTGTAGTGTACCCTGAGAGAATTGATAGATAGCATAATAAACAACATAATATTTAATCTGATCTGTTTATAGCAAGGTGCATACTTTTCTTAACAAATGAAAAGAAATGGATTTAATTGAGGCCTCAATAATATGTACTTCATAAGCCCTTATATTGGTAATTAATTTAGAAATTGGATAAAACAGCATAAGTAAAAAAAAAAACATTAAAGGTAAACAAAGGACTTTAYAAACAGAATAGGAGACAGTAAACAGGAAAGAGTCCCAAGAACTGATCTGGGTAAGAGTCTTATGAAAGTTTCTTAATTATTTAGATGCAGAGTTTAAATGTGAGTTCACAGAAATTGTTGATAATTCAAAGAAGGACAGCACAGCAAGAACAGAATCTAAGTATCAATCTAAGAATTGTTAGATCAAAGGAAAAAATGAATAGAATTGGAAAGAAATTTGGGACATCAAATTGTCTTGAAGAAGTAATTAAAATTACTCAGATGAGCTAAGAGCTTTTTGCTCAAAAAAAGTATGGGAAGAAGAGATTGGTTCATCATAGGATGTCTGAAAAATGTCATTATAAACCACCAAGAAAAAGGCAAATGTGGAACTGAAGTGCATTAAGCAACACATTTTCAGYAGAAATCATAAGGTAAACTTAGGAAAAATAGAATTGTTTAAGAAAAGGAAGRGATTATTTTTCACCAAAGGAGACTAAAATGCTTGTCTCGTTTCATCAGGTTAAGCACAGCCTGAATAGGGAATATGATTTCTTTTTGCAAAAGACATCACAAGGGAGAATAATTATTTTGGTGAGGTTGGGTAAAGAATAAAAATATGCCTTTCCCATAAAGTTTTATGAGTTCAGGGTGGGGTTTTTTGTTGCTGTTGTTGGGGAAGGTGGGGTGGTTGGTTTTTGTCGTTGTTTTGGTTTGCTTTTTTGAATCCACTTATATTTCTATGCCAGTTTGRTAATACTTGCAGAAAGGACACTGTTAAGTGTAGGTTTTAAAACTAATGCTGCAGCACATGTAAATTCTGTTGGTACTTCTGCCTCTGAACTGCATATTCATCATGTTTTAAGACTCTTTATTTCCCAGCATCTAGATGCCWCTTAATCGAAATACCTAATTTAAAGGATCTCCTAGTTTACTAACATTTTATGCATACCAAAATTGAATCCTTACTACTGGGGGGGAGGGAGGRARGAAACAGGAGAGGGAGGGAARGCARCTCAGATTAAAAAATGAGGATGCCRTGATATCACTGGTATYATAAGGGTCTAGACACTTAAGATGATGCTATTTTCAGCTGCAAAATATTGAACATATTAAAAAGTTTACATTTAGAAAACACTGATTATGCTATCCTGTGATTTAATCTCTTCAAATGTCTCCTGGGCTCATATTCATAGTATCTTCGTTTTTTAAAAATTTCTTTAAACCTTATTCTTTTGAAGTTGTTATAATATCTATATTTTTTAAAAGGATTATTTCTGTGGAGAGATTTTCCTACAATTTAATTCATTCCTCCCAGGGGAGGACATTGCTTCATATTTTTTTATTGAAGCATTAGGAGTACTTCCAAATATAATCTATCAGTACCTTTTTTTTCTTTTTCCCTGTTTTAATGAATTCTCAGACTTATTTATAAATGTGAAGTAAAYAGACATGGAAAATATAACTACCCATGCTGCTTTCCAAATGGTTCAATTACAGGTAGAACTCTCATGGGAGACAACATTTACATTCAGTGACGACCCTGATAAATATTTTCCCATTTTGGCTGAATAACACAGTAATTTCTGTATTTCATAGGGACAGCTGAAAGAAGAAAATAATTGGTATAGCATTGCTGCCTTGTCCTTTGTACCTCAATCTTAAAGAATAAATGTCCCTTAAATGTGATTGAATGAAGACTCATTAATGGAAGTTATGAGAGCTAATCAGACTGTCAGTATGCATTTTTTGGTGTCCKGAAAATGAAAAGCAAGCAAGACACTTACTAGAACAAGTGAGACATGGTTTTTGCTGTGATAAAGATGCAATCCAATACAAATCTACTGAATGTCATCTTCTCTTGGAGTCAGAATGACATCTTTATTCTCCACACTTTTAATCCTGAGGCACCTCACAGCAGCAACTGTCAAACTAGTGCTAATTCAAAAAGAGCCCTGGAGGTGAAAACGTTTGACAGCCTTTCTGTTATCCAAATGAAAAATCAGGTTGTTTTCTTTCACCATTCTTTTTGTCCACTTCTGTACACACTTCCTTCAATTTCCTTCCATTTCTTTGTCATTGCCAACCTCCCCAATTATTCAACCTTAAGATTCCTTTTCCTCTGCCGTTAATGATTCAGACAGAATTGTTTGCAGTGTAACACAAAAAAAAAAAGGGTGTGAATTTTCTTGTATAAATGGTAATGGTACCTTGTTTTTGAGCTATAGACCTCATCTGAGAAGAAGAAAACAGCCTCAATCTTATCTTTGTTTTGCAGAAGGACTCCCTGCTTTCTGAATGTATTAATTTACATAATTAACATTACAGTAAAAGTGAAGTAAAGATTAAGAAAAAAACGTTATTGCCAAAGTAACTTGGAAGCAATCTTATGGGGCTTTGGCTGCTCTTGGCTTCTAATTTACTCTGTGTTGATGCTCCATTAACTGTTATAAAGGCATGAAATTTGGACTAGTAATTTAAATATAATGCATTTATTGTAATTTTCTATCTTTGTTGCTATGAACACCTTTAATTTTTATAGTATGGAGAATATGCAGAAATTAAATATTCAGAATAATTCCTTAATCACTTCAAGGTCATTGGGTGACGAGGTCCCTCCTTCATTAAATTGCAAGTCATTGAGCTCCTATCAAAGACCCAGAGACTCKCATTACAGAGATGTTTGTGGCACARAATGTGGGATGRCAYGAAATGTGGGATGGYCCCAAGCAAATATTAATGGAAAAAGGGTGGCTGAGACGTGTAGTGTACCACAGTGCAGATGTTCTAAGGTGTGTCTCAAACCAGTGTACATGTGATGAAATCAAGGTGAGCCCAAAGTGAAAAGTCAGCCAGCAAAACAATTTGGAGTTTGGCTGCATTCCTTGCCCTGGAGGTGGCTCAGGCCATCCCATCAGTGGGGTACATCACCAGCCTGGAATTCTCATGGACTAGGTGTGAATAGACACGCAACAAAAGAGACCATAGTGCCATCTTAGCATAAGRCTCCTGTCCTGGCTGGGATCAGGGTTACAGTCATGTCCCAAGGTTTCATAATCTAAAAACCAACTAATTTTGCATCAAAATCGTGCCATTTATTAGTGAAAAGAATCACTTTCAGAAGCCCGAAGAAAAAAAAAACCAAAAAAAAGAGACGTGGTAAGCAAGTGAATTTTAATTTCTCGTGATTCTTAACCAAAAATCAAGATTCAGTAAGTCAAATTATAGCCAAACTGTTCAGCTGCTAGGTTGAAACTCTGGGAACAACAAAAAATGATAGTTGTGTTTGTGCATATTCTTTCAAGATTAATGGAATAATACTATGTTCAAACATCTCTTGTTGGGTATGACAAGAAAGAGGCAAACTGCAAATTTTTCACAAAAATATGATGATTTCTTGTTCCTTTCTGAGTATTTTTTATTTTTAGCCTCATTAGATTGGCTGTGGAGGAATTAAACTATTTAATGCAACACTCTACAGTAGTACTACTAAGATCCCTTAAAGAACATTCAACCAATTATCAATGACATCAGTGGAAATGGGATTTTCCCATTATTCTCTGTGAGCTCTGGATCCTATTTCATGTTTACAAGCTATTTCTGTGTTATTTTTCAAATTAATGAAGCTTTTTTGTAAGGTTGACATTAAGCTGTGAAGAGCAATGGGACTAAATTCACCATCTTGGAGCCAGTAGGTTATCTCCAAAAGGATGCCATGGCTCTGATTCATTCATGAAACAAGGTTCACACAATCTGTTATGTAYTACAGTTTTCCTGACTACATTTTCTTCTTTGCATCTTGGCCAAGACATTTCAGTGTTCCTGTTCCTTTGAGACCCTCTGTTTAAGATGCGAGTGATTTCCAATGCAGAACATTATTGYTGCAATTAATTAATTGCCAACCAACTCTTTGTTAATAAACCCACCACTGAAACTGTAACTTGTAGTCKAGGGCCTTCCACTTCACTTTTATATTTTAAAGTTGTTTTTTAATGGTGTGTTAAAAAAACCCCCAGGATTAATTTTGATTATTTCATATTGCTCCTCCCAACATGCTGTAAGAAATAAATGGATAAGATGGATAATGCCATCTCACTCCAGACAAACTTCAAACAAAGCAAATTACATATTTTTTTGATCAGCAGGGAAATTCATAGTGCATGAGGGAATGTCCCCATCAGGCAGTCCTGTTTGCCTTTACCTTCCATTTGCTGATTTCTAGAGAAGAATGAATTAATTTTTTCATACTTTGAAACAGGCTGCTGGGAAGATGCATCATTCTGCATGTATGATCCTTGCCTTTGCAAATAAAATTATTTTTTAAGAGGAAAATGAAAAACATCTGCCTTGCTGTGTGTGAGGCCACATGAACAATACATTCCTTGCATGTATRAGCAGAGTTTAAACATTTATGTGGAGTTTAATGCTCTTTTTAACTGCTAGAAGCATAAAGTTCTCTGACTTGGTGCTATTCTTGAGTTTCAAGAGCTGATGAGGAGATCATTCAGGCTGAGCCTTTGAACAKCATTAGTGCACATCATCCTGCACCTGCAATTCCAATTCCCTCCAAACATGAGGGAATTACCAGTTCTGTGTAAATGAAAATCCACAAGGATTTATCATTTTTCTGCAGGTGTATGTTTTGGCCTCAGAAAACTGAGTGCAGAGTCTTGATTTGTCCAGAATAATAGGACTTGCAGAACAACAAGGATAAATACAGCTGAATTTATCATTTTAAAATAAATATCACAGAATTGTCACATTGCTGATCTGCATGGAATATGTTTTAAAATCTAAATATTAAAACTTCTAGAAGAATTAAAAAACTTTAATTCTACTGATTTCACAAGCCTAATATTACCCCAGCTACCAAAGTATGACATAACTCAAAATTTTCTACCTAACCCTTTTATTTCATTCATCAGATAAATTTGTTCACAGAAAGAAAAAGTAAGAACAAAGTTGCCAAATCCTTCCTCATCTCTGGCCCCCAAACTGGGACTGGAGCCAAATGATGTCATGGCTCTTACAGTTAGTTCCAAAAATCCAGAAGGAACATGTTTCCAYCAGAAATGTAACTGTAAGTTGAAAGTAAAATTGAGGATTCACCATACTTTAGGAAGGGATGTTTWAAATTTTCTTTCTTAGAAGTGTAATGTGAATATCATAKAATCTTAGAAAGGTTTGKGYTWRAAGGGGCCTTARARCTCATCYAGTTCCAACCCCCTACCMTGGACAGAGACAAATTCCACCAAACCMGGTTGCTCAAAGCCCTACCCAACATAGCCTTGAACACTTCCAGTGACTACTTCTCCAGACAACCCCTTCCCTTACCATCCTCTCAATAAATAATTCCTTCCCTGTGTCTTATAAAACCTAGTCTCTTTCAGTTTGAAGCCATCAGCCCTTTTTCCTATCTCTACATGCCCTTGCAAAAAGTCCCATATTGGCAGATAACCTGYGTTTTTGATAAGAAGCAGTTACTTGACCATTTACAAGTTTTCCCCTGGCTAGAAGTCACCGATACYCTTGCTTCACACATTGCCATTCCTTTCAAAATATTACAAATGTGCTCTTCACAATTCCTGGCTGAAGAACACTTCATATCTTGATTTTGGTAATAAAAACCTCAAATAATTGAAAATACCTGGCAGGTTTCTAAGGATCTCTTTCAACATCAGAGTGTCATGCCGACAGTCTAACAAGTGCATTATTCTGAATTCTTAGTGAATTTGGGATATTGCATCAGGTATTTGCCTCAGCAAACTCTTCTCAATTGCAGTAGTGTTTTATGAGAAGCTTAACTGAGATGGGATTTAAAAGGCAATTGGGAGACTTGGGAAAAATTACTTCAAGCACAATATGCAAAATGGAGCATCATTAAGGATAAAAGAAAAGACTGCCACTGTCTTGCCTCTGGTATGACAGAGGTTGCAGTTTTGGGCTGAACTCCAGACCAGAAACATCACAGCACCTTGAATTATTTCACTGTGAGTRTTTCCATCAGCAGGGTTTGATCAGTTATTAATACATATGAAAGTGGGACGTGGCTCAAAGTATTGTCTACATTGTGATGACAGTCCAAAATGATTTATTTTGCCTAAAACATTCTTCTGCACTCCTCTTAGCTACATCTTCTAGTTCTCTTTCTTTATAATTTTGGGGTATGATGTGTTTAGAATAAAGGTCATCCATTTTAGTAAGTTCTAATATCAAACAACTTTTCCAAGCACCCTGCATTGCAAAGCTTATTTACTGATTAGCTGTATAAAATAATTACAGGTTTAATAACATGTCTTAGTTTTCTTTTAGCCGGTTCAGATATTCACTGTCAGTGAAGCTGCTTAAAACTATAGAATCCTTATGGGGCTTATTCATCACTGAAGTCTTATTTTCTGAAGTAAATTAATGATTTGCTATTCCTGGAGACTTTACTGTGCTTATCACTGTATTAACTTGCATCAAAAAAATCACACTAAGCCATTTTTCAAACCTTGACAAAAATAGCCTAGRGACATTCTGGTGAATGAAGGTCTTGTGGGAGAAAAAATTATTTTGAATAATGGAAATGTACTCAGTTAACATCAGGTATATCTGTCAGAGGTTATTTCTAGCATTCAGGATCAGCCTTCCTTTCCATGAACAATATGTCACAATATAGTAGGAGATAATATTTGGATGATTTGGACAAAAAAMCCCCACGTTTAGCTGTTAAGACTTTGGCCTGGCTGTGAATATTGTTTGGGAGCCAATTGGCATTGGCATTGTACAGCTGACACTTGGAGATTGATTCAAGAAATCCAGCAAATGCTGGCAACAGGAAAGGCAGTAACATCTCAGAGAYAGATCTCTGACAGAGGGAAGAGTGGAGGTGAGAGAAAGGATTCGTACACGGGCAAGCATTTCATTAACGAAAGCAGCATCTGGAGACATGAAAAAATGTAAGACTGTGTTGAAAAATTATTGCCAAAAGAAAAAAAGGAAGAAAAAAGAGGATTTTGTTTTGTTTTCTTTTGGTTTTTTCTCCACAAAAGAGTAATAGTATGTCTTCTCTTTTCTTCCATGAGGTAGTAGTTAAAAGCTGCACTAAAACTAATAACCTTGGAGGTGTCTTTCCAATGGCAATTAACATTGTGATAGATGTTAACAAGAGAATCAAACAACTGACCTGGGATRAACAGGTGGTTTGAAGATGATTTCTTTAATTTGAAGATTTGTAGGAAAAAGTTTTTTGATCAGCAGTCATAAAATCATAGAATTATTAAGGCTGGAAAAGACCTCCAAGATCRTCAATTCAGATCTTCAACCACATATCACCATGTCCACCAAACCAATTAAATTTTGATTTCATACTCYCTTAGTCTTTCAACACTCTCCTTGGCTGGTCAAGTTAATTTCTATTTTGCATAACAGATTAAATGATCAGGCTCACTTTAGCTACTGCAAACCCATAGAATGATAGACTCATCCAGATTGGAAGAGACCTCTAAAATCATTGAGTCCAACCATTAACCCAGCCTGAAGCACTGGGGTCATAGCTGCTGATTTATTTTTTTTTGGAGGGACAGAAACCATGTGTAACAAAACCTCTCACTTCATGTGTGTTCAGTCAGGTAATACAAGGCTGGTTTCTGGGCTGAACAGTGATACTGAGCTACCACATGTCAGAGAGTGAAATAAGCAGCAGCTTATACAGACTAGGAATGACATGCAACTTTCAAAATACATGGACAATCTTACAAAATTGTAAGATTGGTAAAAAAGTGGAAACAGAAATTAATTAATTATTGGACTTCACCTATCAGTATCATGCAGAGATTTTGATATTCCAACACTAACTAAAAACATCAAAGAAAGAGTCAGAGAACTAAATAAGTAGGAAATAAGAAGAAATAAGTAGGAAAAATGTAGTGCTTATGACAGCTCTTGAATSTTTTTCAAAGAAGTTTAAATAAGCATGAAAAATTACGAGCTAAATACTATAACGTAATACAATAGAGAATAGAACAAAGAGGTCCTTTCCCAGACATTCTATAGTGACTGGACTATAGGAATGGTGCATAATTTGCTGCTTAGCTATTCCCAGAGATCTTCTTATAGTGAGATTTATTTCCTATTTCCCAGTTGCTTGTATTGCATTTTGGGAAGAAGAGTAGGGTCTAGGGACCTTGTCAAATTTGGAAATGACAGTGCTCTATGCAAGAATAATAAGGGTTTTTTATGCAGTATGCAATAAATTTTCAGGTGGCTCTTGTTTCAATAAAGCAGTTTGGATTTATTGCAAGAACAACTGAAGAGACTAAATATATTGCTTCCATCAAATCAAGTCAAATACATTGAGAAGACTGAAAAAATAATAWTCATGTGCTCTGAGATTCTAACTGGAACACTGAAAAATGAAATGGTTTAATTCATGTGTCTCTTACGGTTTATAGCACTTAATGTTTCCCTTCTAAGTTAATATTTGGAATAGAATAAAATTAGAAATACAACCTAAAATGGAAAGAAAATAGCCCATATGATAGCTCTACAATTCAGAGACTTATCACTGTAATCCCTTGTGTGTGACTTTCACCCTTGTGGCTTGATAAATAATTTCTTTGTCATTTCCTATACCTGACCTGATTAACAAAGGATTGATTATTTCCTAAAACAGTTTTGTAATTAATACTAAAGTCACACTCCATTTCTCTTGTTGATCCTTCCCTCTACATGTTTCTGATAAAATATAATTGCGTTAATTCTCTCTGGATTGATTAGATATAATGTTCAAAGGGAAATCTACTTCATTGCTGACCTAACATACCTTTGTTAATAAGAATTTTTTTAATACTGCACTTCAAAGATGAAAGTTTCTTAATTAACAGCAGAAGCTTTACTGAACCAAGTCTATTACCATCACAACACTATTTCCTAAGGCTCTATTATTTTCTTTATTAACRAAATCCTTTGGAGATATAGGCTTGAAAAAAATATTTAGACAAATGAAATATGTACTGCTCTGAACATCACTGATAATTTTAAAAATAAAATTTTAAGAACCAAAGTTTTTATGTAAAGAAGAACATCTAAAAGGTGTGCTTGAAGTTCACTGCTTCACTTCCRTTTGGAGGATTTAAATGACACTCAAGTAGTTCACATGCCTTCAGATCYGCAGGGGGCAAATTTCACCCTTAAYCTWGGCAGTTTTTAYKATGTTATTTGAAAAAGTGATATTKGCTARCTCTGAAATTCCTCTCAATATTTCTGGGTAGTTGATAATATGCTATTTTTAAAGTTACATTTATGGTAGCTGAGGTCAAGAAAGACATTTACCAGGGAAAACCTACGCTGTAACCATTCCAACAATTAACTGTTAAATGAAGGATTTCATACAGTGTGCCATAATAGTATATATGTGTCATCTATGTGAAAAGGCTATGTGTCACAGGGGCTTCAAATGACGTTTATTTATCCATATTGGTATTTACTTAGCCATTTGTGGTGTCTGAAGACCATGTAAGTATTTATGGCCCATCTTTAACTACTTCTCCTCTGCCATTGTCAGTGCTCACTATTAAAAAGAAAAGGAATAAAAAATAAATGAAAAAGAAATAGTGTTTGTGTTTACCTGTTGATAGAGGAATATCAGACTCAAAATTTCTCAGAAAAGTAAGGTTAAAAAATCTAATGGTGATGCTTCTAATGGAAGAAAAACCCAAATAAAATAATTTCTAAATAGAGATGTAAAACATAAATTTTCTCTGAAACATACTGTTCAAACAAGGAAGCCTATGGATCTGAGTAAGTGCACTCCTGTACCTGTTMTTCAGCAGGAAATAATGGCAGCTTTACACATTCATGGTAAGATTAATTTGGCCTGGTAAAAATTGCATGCATTATATTAGCATGCTGTGAACCTTAAGCCACCTCAAATTTGAAGACTGACTTCTAAAACTCTTAGAATTTATTAAACTCCCAGTTTAATATGCAAACATGATGGGGAGAAAAAACTAAAATTCCCAAAAATTAATGAGTTAAGGTTTTAGGTATTTTATTCTGTTATTATTGAAAGAGTTGCTAACAGTTTTTAAAAATTCTCCTTTCAGGAGCATAAAGAAGAGAGAGTGCTTTAAAATGGATTTTTATTAGTTTAAAAAGAACACTGATTAACTTGCCTGAGAGAACATGAGATTCTCTTTATTGCTGTGCATTTCTATTAAATCCTATCTTTTTATATATCTATTTTGCTTGAAGTGTATTAAAAATCAGGGAAAGACAAAAGAAAATATTCACTGAAAAGAGCTATAAYCTACTGGTTATCACATTGATTTTATATATACACATTTTAATTAGGAACATATGTTAGATATTTACAGAAAAATCAAAAGAAAACCTAGAAGAACGTAATACAATGGAAGTGTCACTGAAATCAATCAGACAAATATGAAAAATGAGTTATAAAATTCTTTTTTTTTGAAAGGAAAATCTTTGGAGGATATTAAAGACGTGTGCATTATTCATATGCAATTAGGTCACAGTATTTGCCTTCTTTTACCTCTCAAATACATGTTACAGGAAATCACTTGCTTTTGGTTTGTTTACTTTTTCCATTGTTTTGGATTTCAACTACCTACATWCCACCTGTACATTGTACAAAGCCCACAATATAAGGGGGAAAGAGTTTGAGTAGAGGTCAGCTCACCATAAAAAGAACATTGAAGTAATACTCATTGAAATAATATTCATACAGAYACATCAAAAAAGAAAATTCAGACCAAATTCATAAACTAGATTTTTATAGTTAAGTGACATGAAACAACCTTCAGTTCCAGTCAACTGTCTTAAACTGAGCTGCTCAGGAATATCCATTTGTGAGCACTGTGTTCCAAGGAAACTCTAAAGCATTTAGATAGGATCCAGAAGACAAAAACAAATTAAAGTAATAAAAACCTTGACTTAGAAGGAAAGTCTCCCAAAGACAGTGTGGTTGAGCCTATGTAATAAAAACTCCAATGAAGATRTGCTAATTATTTTYAAATATTTTAAAGGCTCCATAGRGAAAGACATAACAAAATTTTCCATGTACCAATCAGGGAGAGAACAGTTGTGGTGGGGTTAAACTGCAGTGGAGATCTAGGTCAGATAGTAGGAAGAAATCTTTATAATGATAAGATTAATTAAGCAATGGAATATCCAAGGATGGCACTGGAATTCCTGTCACTGAGATTTCAAACGAAGAATAGAAATGTATTTGCTGATGTCAAAATGATTCTACCCTGGGGTCATGTAGAGATAAAATGACTATTGGAGTTCCCATCTACAGGTATCTCCACTCTACCAATCTAGGATACTGCCTTTTCCACTTTATAGGCAACAGGTTTTGTGAAGATGTTCAAACACAGGACATGAACTTATTCCTGTTGCTGATGTATTTTTGAGAAACAATTAGATTAATAATGTCTCCTTGTCTGAATTTCTTCAGGCAGTGATAGAAAGGTAAGGACACTGCTGAGAGTAGCAGTTCTGCAATTTTCTTAGGTTTCTGGAAAGAYAGAAACTCAGAATGTATGTTTTTCTTGTCTTGAAGCCATTCATCAGCTAGTGGCTGTACAGAAGATGATTTACTCTTAGACGTGATATCACAATGAAAACTCTACAGAAACAACTGAATACTGCAGTGTAAGTGCAGCAAAGCAGACTTGTGCAATGCATTTGTTGCAATTTCTGGAAAGAAATCTGGTGCTCTTGTTAGAAAAGGGAAGGTCATCCAGAAAAGAAACTCTGCAGAAAGGCTGAACATTAACATTACTCCTTACTAGATTTGTAATTTTCAGGTTTTGCTTAAAAAATTGATATTCAGGCTTTTGACCAAGGACAATACAAGAATTAATGAAGATACATATTTCTGAAAATTAATTTTAAAAGATATTAACAAATAAACRTTGCTGCTGACAAGTCAACAATTGTAGAAGATCCAGAATCCAATTCACTTGCTGTGRTTTCTAATTCATCATAGGAAAAAATATTATAATTAATCTAAATATGAAATAGGTTTTCAAAAACAAAACAGAATTTTGAAATGAAAAACACCCATTATATTTATAACAGGCTTTAAATAGAGTAGTGAAAGATACATATTCATTACCAATTTAATTTTATGTCTTTTCAAGTTGTAAATAGTTCACCATCTCAGGCTCAACCATTGCAGGCAAATTCTTTTGCCATATTGACAGTGGCATGAAGACTATTGCTTCCAGTCTCTTCAGATCAAGTTCACATGTGAATGCATTTATTTTAAATGTTAAGATGCAACTCATATCTCTTAAAGGATTCCTAATCCCCTAATTTCTAAATCCACACTTYTGTCTGTGGTGAAATCAAGTCAGCTGATCTACCAGTTTATCACAGGAAATGGTGGTACTGTTTGAGACGGGGTGYCCCATCTGACCTCCAGCTGCAAGTCCAGAAAGGAATGTCTCCTATGAGTTCAGCATCATGGATCTCACCTCTCTGGGTAGGGTATCATCAGGTGCCTGTTTAAGCAACCAAATTGAGAAGTGTTTGGTTTATGAAGAGGGAAACTGTTCYCAGGAGTTAACTGACTACACCTCCAGTGAGTATCTCTAAGTTCCAGTAAGGGAACTTAGAAACTTAGCTTCTCTGCAGAAATCTCTACTTTTGGAACATAAACATATRTGAAACATAGGTGAAATTATTTCCACATTTCATATATTAATTATTTTTGACCTCACAATGGCTGAGAACAATTTACTTGGAAGTTCTCCTTTTTTAATGTGTTTTCCCAGTAAAGGGTCAGTATGGGTTAAAACCATTGACCCTCTGGGCACATTGCAAATCCCTTGACTGAGGCTTTAGCCTTAGGGGAGAAGCAGGGCATTGGGCAAGGACTATATTGTATTGTGCAGCTGAGTCTCTTTCAATTTAGTTTCCCATCAGTCATCCATTACTCATTCTTAATAATTGAAACAGGCACCCTGAGAGATTGCGATGAGCAAAATTTTTAAAAAAATTAATAATTAAGGKATCTAAAGTAAGAMGTATATGAATGAGGATGTCASACYRAAAATGACCTATTGARGATGATGGATACCATAATGGRAAAAYCAGATACAGTGTTCYTRTATTGTTAAAGCAGAAGGACGCATCCCTGGCGATGTTGAGTAATCTCAGACTTTAGAGTCTTGTTTACAAGTGAGGTTTTTCTTTACCCATATTTAGCTTGMATAAGAGAAAATATATCCACTGGTGAGTCAGTAACTTCTTCTCTATTAACAGATATAATAGCTGTCAAAAGGATTATCACAGAGATTGTCACAAAAATTACTGAAAATTGTGCCAGTCAAAGAACTGATGAATAAACTACATGGAAAAAAATATGTGAATCATGATAAATAATTCCTTTCATAGGAAATATTGCTCAATCAAAACTCAGCAGTGTTATGAACATCTAGACATGATTAACATTCTGTGCCCTCRGTAGCCCTGGTGAAATGAAGCATACATGTCACTGTTTTCAAGTTCAACAAATAATTATTTTAAGTTGAAAAACTTGGAATAAGAGAATGCTAAAACAGAAAAAAGAAATAGGGTGAACCCAAGGAATGAAATAGTACAATGSAAGGATGTTATATTTTCCTGCAATCATAGTACCATTGAGGTAGGAAAAGACTTGTAAGATATCAAGTCCACCCTTTGACCTAATACCTTCATGCCCACAAAACCATATTGTGAAGTGCCAYATTCAATTTTTATTTGAACACTTTTAGGGAAGGTGACTCTGCCTTTTCAAATGCTAAACCACTCTTCCAGTGAGGAAWTTTTTCCTAACACCCAACCYAAATCTGTCCTGATAGAATTTAAAGYCATKTCCCCTTGTCCTGTCACTAGCTGTCTGGGAGAAGATGGTTACCTCTACCTCTGTAGTAATGCAGCTTTAAAYCAAACAGKWWTTTYYTTWWWRGGRAAARGRWTTKWRKTTTWMC
>CADDXX010000585.1:205363-238004 GCA_902810485.1 Alauda arvensis
CYYGGAGAAGTGGTCTCRCYTTATTAAGCCAGCTCTGGAGGTGCAGGYAACCCTCAGAGAAAMTTGATGTAATCTCCACGTGGCTTAATTACACTCTGGCCATGTGTKTTATTACATCACACCTCRCCRCAGCCTCAGTCATTTATGCMCAACTTTGCTTCAACTTGTACATATCTTATGATTAATTAATTTTATGAACATAYCCATCTTCATRTAAACATATTGTTTCTTTAATAATAATTTATTTTAATTGTTTTTAGTGTATGTCAGTTAATACTGAAGCATGATTGTAGAAGGTTTAAGCTACTTCAGTGCAACTCTTGGCTGCCATTACTGTCATACTGTCATGTTCACATCCTATGGGCTTCATTATTTTTCTTCTAGTTTTTCACTTTTTCYTGTTTTAGAYATTCCATTTTCTGGTTTACTCCAATAKGTTGCTTTTTCTATTCCTCTGTGTGTGAGATGAGAAACTAAGTAAGACAGAAAAAGCAGTGTATGAAAGTTGCTATGTCTTTAAAGAAGTACYAAATTATAAAGAGATACAGGCAGGTATAAACARAAATAGTTATGCACTTATTTGTATATATGGTAATTGTAGARGAAGGGCTTATAATGAGGAACACTYCTTAAACTAATCTCAACATCATATTGTAAATTTGGATATGCACATACAAAGCAGATATCATTATAATAKCACATTGATATCTCAACAGTAAGGGAAGATTTGATCTATTTCAATTTCTAGTCTGTCTTCTGGAAACAATAATTTCCAGCATGCACAGGCAATAAGGGAATTCAAGCACTGAGCATTATGCCACGTTGCACTGGACAGGAGGGCAATGTCCATTGCCCAGTGCATTTTCTCCTTAATTATTACTATTTTTCATTAGAACTGACTCATACAATTTTGTAATGATGTTAGAGTGAGGGAGGGGAGTTAGCACACATAAATGGTTTCAATATTTTACAGWTTTCACATCCAGCTATATGTAGTCACAATTCAAAAAAATTATTTCAAGTTTTATTTTTGGGTTTAGTGGTGTTCAAATATTTTATAGATTTATGATTTACAAATAAGGAAATAGTAAGAATAAAAACACCTTAGAAGAATCCCTTTGGGTAACCACTGCCTCCATTTGACACAGTCCTTTTTACAAAAACCCCTATGTCCATCAAGCATCTATTGTTTTATTCCATCTTCAGTCCCAGCTGCTTTGTGTCAAGCTAGATGCTATGAAGTGAATCTACACCTACAATTTCCTGAAAAATAAAATGTTGTGTCCTGTATGCTATGGGTATAAACCACATCCTTCTGAGAATCAAAGGGTTGCTAAATGTGACTCCTCATGGCTGTGAATGCTCTAAAATGGGGGAAATTCTTTTACTGTAGTGCAGGAGTGTAAAGGAGTGTGTACATGCTTTATACCATGTTTTGGCTTCATATGACACGAAGAGGATGAAATGGAATAGAATTCCAAAATGCACTAGCAATTTTCACAGTTGCTTTTCTAAATAATTGCATAGACAAGGCAACTGGACTGAAGAAGGGCTGGAATACCTGCACTGTTGACACTAGATGCCAAAGCAATATCTTGGAAAACCCTTGAAGCTGGGAAATTTTATATGAGGCAAGTGGGGTATGAAGCAGTAACAGGTGAGGTGATGTCTGGAATGCTATTCTGCCATTTCTCTGCTGAGCATCTAACTCTTTCAKATGCTCACATATGCATCACATAATAATAAGCCTTTTAAACTTCCTCATCAGGCTGGGGGTTGGAAAAACATTTTCCCACCCAATATGATGTTGCAATAGCTCTGCAGGCAAMAAGCATGCAACTTGGAATATCTAGGATAATTTCACAATAAACGATAATGCTGAAAGGAGATCTCTGTGTCAAATTTAAGCACCTTTGTGATTAGATAGTCCTAGAAAGTGAGTGGACTGGACTGTTTCTCTTTGTGTTGTGTCCCCCAAGGTGTTATACTGAGCCCAGTACTGTATAACTTATCCATCGATGACTTGGATGAAGGGGCAGATGCCTCAGCAGCAAGCTCACTGGTGACACAAAGCTGGGAGGAGTGGCCAGCACCCCAGAGTGCTGTGCAGCCCTTCAAAAAGGCCTTGACACTTTGGAGAGACAGGCAGAGAGGAACTTCTGAAATTCAGCAAGGGCAAATGCACCTGGGAAAGAATAAACTCACAGAGCAGCACAGGCTGGGAGTTCTGCTCCTTCCAGACAAGGACCCAGGGGTCCAGGTGGACAACAACCTGTGTGTATTTGGGAAGAACAAGATCTTTATGATATGAGAAGATGCTGGTTGAAAAATATAAATCTATGGGGAATAAGCATCAAATACAGTAAAMAAATTCTTAATAGAATTAAGCATTATCAGCTTGTTAAAGTTCAATGAGAAAGTTCACAGAATGTAGAAATGACACTAACAAATAAGAACTAAGGAATAAGCAAATTACCATTAAAACAGAGACTGAGCATTTAAATTTTTTTTATATTTGTGTGATGCATAAGCTGTGCATATTTGTGTGATGTAAGTTCTCATTGCTTAAAAAAAAAAAGAACTACTCGTTTATGGCATAAATAAATGACTTGCTGTGGGCTGTTGTGCTGTAGGCTGTCTGTGTACATAACCTGTTATAAAACCCTTACAGGGTTTTTTGGCTCATTTCCTGTACTAAGTTTTCAAAATTTTCCCACTATATTGACATTTTCTGGAACTTCCTTGTTCATTTTTCATTTCAGGTTAGATCTAGGGTTTTTTAATTTTTTTTTCCTTTAGTAATGTCATTTTCCTTTGCTCTCAGTTTCAGTTTTTTAAGGATTATTTATATTATAGCTGCTTTTCCCCCTGAGTCAGCTCCATGTCAAGCCTTTAAATCCTATACTTTGGAAGACTGTGTTTGGTTACAGACATTTTTACTGTGGTGGAGATCAACTCTGATGGAGGTCAACCAATGGAACGGAAAACGTGTGTTTTCTCTGTCTTTTGAGACATCCAAAAGACAATTAGCCTTGAGTATCCTTCTSTGTATGACTCTCTCTATTAGGGGATTGGTCCATGGGTATACTGCGTTGCTTTCCAGCTCCTTGATCTTAGCTCAGCTCTTACCCTGTGCTGACCCAGATTCGTTTCTGGAGTAAATTCAAATGTGTAAGAAGGTCTCATTGCAACATTAAAAATACATAAAAGGCTCCAGAATCTGAGAAATGCAACACCAGGTGAAAGCTCTCTGGAATCTGGGCTATGTAAGGGTTTTTATGCTGGGACAGAAATCACACTAAGAAGTATTCATGTGTCTTTCCTTTCCAGGAGCAAATCATACTGACAACACTCTCCCATGTACTTATTTCCTAAAATATTATTTTCTCATTCAGAATCTGCTGAAATTCTGGTAATATTTTTCAAGAAATATCCCACACTTTACATTTTTTACACCCCGTACAATAGACAAGTAGTTCATATGTGCCTATTGATATCTTGGAGACAGAATAGCCCCAAATCTAGAAATAAATTATTGTTAGCAGAATCCTTGATATATTGCTTCAGAAAATATAACTTTTTTATGCCTKTCATGCCACATGCCATCAGCCAGTATCTCAAAGGTTTCTCCACAATTATTAGGGAGACTAAAATCACACATAATCCCAATCTTACCTGTCTCCCTTATCTAACATATATTTCTTTCTCCTGCCTTTCCTGTCATGTTGGTCTCCTGCAGTCYCCTGCTATTAGGCCTACAGCACTATCTATGAGCTCAATCCAATTGATTCTCCGGCATTACAGTTCTTTCATGTGTCTTTTATTTCTCAACAGATAAGGGCAAATCTTCTGTTTTAGATCTTTTCTYTCAAATATCCTATAATCATGTATTCAACATAAAATCTTTTTTTTTTTCAGGGAAAAATAAAAAGAAAAAAGAAAAAAGGAAAAGGAAAAAAATCCCAAAGGCTCTCACTGTATTGCGATTCCTGTGCATTTTCATACCCATTTCTGATTGTAAATAATCAACTTTACTTCATTGGAACAGGTTTAAGTCAGCAAACATGTTTCACATCAGGTGTTTTTTTAGCTGGATTCCATAAGTTTATGCATTATCCTAGTGGGGAATGCATGTGCTTGTCTACATGGCTGCATGTTTGCATGGCATTTGCCAGTTCTTTAAATTGAAATAACCTGATTTCAAAGTGAGTTCAACACCTATGAAGAGACATTAARAAAATACTAATTTCCTTTAAATTTCACAGAGCTATGAAAAGGTAGAGAGACACCCTTTCTAATGCTTCTACTCAGAGATAAGCTCGACATAATAACCAAAGAAGCTACAAAGGAGAAGGGTGCACTAGGGTGGCATAACTTCTGCTGTCCACRTTTATTACTTCTGTGGATTATCATRYTTTGCTTCCTTTTKTTACCAGACTTCAGTYTTCTTCCTCCTCCYCTTTATTTCTGTGTTTGTTTAATTACTAAAAATAGATTGAAAACAAATGCAAAGGTCATTGAAAGACAAATGTTAAATAAATGTTAAATTTTCCTCAGAACTTYTTAAGGGGAAAAACAACAGCAACAAAAAAAGATCCTTTTTTATTGTCTCTTATTCCACCATCACTGTTTTGCAGATTTTTTCCATCAAGTATACAGCCAGGTCTTTCTGGTGTTGTCAGCTTTTAAGCTACATACAAACAGTGTACTGGGTTTGCTGAGGGGGGCTGTAGCACAGTACTGCCAATCACTAAAACTTATATCAGTTCTATGCTTTAGATACTGACAAAGCAAAAATCTAAACCAAGGTGATGTATAAGATAATGTCATTTTAGCTGAACTAGAATTGTAGTACTTGATGTCCTAACATATGAGACCTATGGACAAAAAAGATATACATTCTGTGTGTTGACTCCTGTATCTTTTTGGGAGATTCTGTGTTTTCTGCTGTATGCCAAGCTGGCACACTGTGCRTGGCACACAGCTGTGGTTTCTCCCTTGAAGAAGTGAGAAGCTCTCTCTCTYCATGCTTCACTGGCTCCTCAGACCTTCTGCAAAACCCCTCAAACACATGTGAAGTAGCACAGTGTGTATGGAGAGCTGACACAGAGCTCAGTGAGTCAGTTTGCTTCTGGCACTGATAGAGTGAGATTCTTAAAGTGCTGTATCTATATTCAGACACCCCATTCCTCAGTTGTTTCCTCCACCTCTTGCTAAGATGCACTGAGTGGGCTGAGCGCCTCAGGTCAGCTTTGCATCTGGGGCTTCTTTCTACCATGCATGGTSTGTTCAGTCTTGGAACTCTTCCAGGGAATTCATTCACATAGGATGTAAATGTCAGCCTAAGTCAGCCTAAGGTTACTACAAGGAATTTAAATCTACAGATAAAAAATATGGAGACTCAGGAAGGAGGGGGTGCCTGCTTTAGGTGTGTTCATCCTTAAGTGGTTATAGAGCATTCCAAAAATTGACTTAGGTTTTGATTGCCACTTGCCCTCCCCTCCTCTGAATGTTAGTTTACCACACCARCCAGCTAAGGCACAGGACTTAATCRATTCGGCAGCYAARAATTTTGGCAAACCTTATCRTTCKTGTATCCAACACCTTCAAGAGAAACTGCTTACCTCAGATTACATAAAAATGAAGCCTTTCATCTCTTGAAAGGTATTAAATGTTAATTATAAAACATCTCTAGAAAACAGAGGTTATATGTTTCCTGTGGATCCTTTTCCTGTTCCTATGAGAAAAGTAATCAATGAACAACCTAAACCCGATATTGTTCTGCCAAACTTGAAAATATCCAGAAAGCCCAGAAGTTAATTATTAACGGTAATATTATACAGTACTGTCATTATGTTCCATGTAGTAGAATATTTTTCAGACAAATTACATCTTGAAATGCTTTTTGAGGTCATAATATRCACCTTAGAGACCCAAATTATAGCAACTGAAAAAAAAGAAAGTGCAAAAGGACAAGAGACAACCACTGAAGAACTATTTTGAGGCGTGGTTTGTAAATGTATTGAGAAGAAGAATGTGATAAAAAAATCATTTGAGACAACAAATTGTAGTGACAAAAYTTTGTAAAGAAACTACAGGCAGGTGTTACATAAATGAAAAGGGAAGACACTGGGGAGGTTGCTGAAGTACTGTGATATAAATAAAAAGCTAGAATGATCCCTACTAGGTTTTCCCTTTCAACTATGCTAGAAATATGCAAACAATTTTGTTGGAAACATATCTTCCAACTAAATTGTAAATATTTCAAATACTCCCACAAGTTGCAACAGTTTTCTATGGTTTGCTCTTAGAAATACATACTTATGGAAAGCTTTCCTTACAGAAAAAAAGAAACATGAACTCCATGGAAATTCAAAGTTTTCTTAGGCATTTTTTATTTAGCTACCTGAAAATAATGAAAATAAAACACCAGTTCTATATGTTATGAAATTTATGAAGACTGAGGTAAGAGTCGTCTCATCTAAACCTAGCATTTACAATGGAAAACTTGAGATCCAAGCTAGYCATGCAGGGATCCTTCTTCAGTCTCTGAAGAGAAACAAACAGTTTTGGGGCATTGTTCATTTCTCTCTGCACATCTGCACCAGGTTAGATAAATGGTGCCCTGCAGAGATTTTTTTTCCTTCTACAGAGGACTGAGGACATTTCATTTCAGCACCTAAACTGAAAACCTCTGCAGTTAAATGAAGTGAAATTTCTCCTGAGCACTACAGACTCCACAAATCACAAGACCACTTGTTTCCTTCATTATCTATGTCCTGAGACAGCCAAATTTCTAGCTGTGCTGTCTYAGATTAGACTCATCTTTGGGCAGGATTCAGGTCTTAATGCATAACAGYACTAATTCAAAAGAAGTCTTGGACGAGCTTTAATATCACATTTTTAAAGATTTTCAAGGAAAAATCATCCTGAGAGCACCTACAGGACAACTGAGGGATCAGGTCCAGCCAGCACGAGTTTAGAAAAGGCAGCTCCTGCCTGGCCAACCTGATCTTTTATGWCCAGATGACCCATCTACTGRATGAAGGAAAGGCTGTGGATGTTGTCTACCTGGAMTTCAGCAAAGCCTTTGATAGTGTTTTCCACAKCATTYWCCTGGAAAAGCTGGCAGCCCACAGCTTGGAAAGATGCACTCTTCTCTGGTTTAAAAAGTGRGTGGATGTCTGGGCTCAGAGAGTGGTGGTGAATGGTGCCACATCCAGCTGTGTTCAGTAACCAGTAGTGTCCCCTAGGGATCAGTGTTGGGCCCAATCCTTTTTMATATCTTTGCTGGTGATTTGGATGAGAAGATCAAGTGTTCCCTTGGTAAGTTTGCCAGCAAATCCAGGCTGGGTGGGAGTGCTGATCTGYTGGAGGGCAGGAAGTCTCTGMAGACAGATCCATGGGCCAAGGCCAATTGYATGAGGACAAGCACCAGGTCCTGCCTTTTGTGTCCCAACCATGCTGCAGTCTAGGGAAGGAGTGGCTACAAAGCTGTCCAGTGGGAAAGAACCTGGGGGTGCTGGTGAACAGCAGCTGCACATGAGCCAGCAGAGTGCCCAGGTGGCCAGGAAGGCCAGTACCAGCAATAGTTTGGCCAGCGGGGCCAGCACAGGGACCATCCCCCTGTACTTGGCACTGGYGAGGRCACACCTYGAATCCTGCATCCAGGTCTCGGGCCCTCAGTCCAAGAAAGACACTGGAGAGCGYCCAGAGAAGGGCAATGTAGATGTGGAAAGGTCTGTAGCACCAGTTTGATGAGGAGCAGCTGAGGGAGCTGGAGGTGCTATAGTCAGCATYTCTGGGGCTGTTCAAGGWRCCAYTGGATGTGGCACTTGGTGCCATGGTCTAGATGACATGGTGGTGTTCAGTCAARGGTTGGATTTGATGTTKTCAGAGGTCTTTTACAATYTAATTGATTCTGTGGTTCTGTGAAAAAAGAATTGCCTCTCATACATAGGCTGAACAAACTGCCTACAAATCTGCATTTTTAATTTTAACCCAAACTGTTTTCCTATCACAATCCAGTATGTGATCATTGCTSAGCTTAACTTGATGTTTGCCTAACTTTGCTACCAGTCAGAGCTCTGGAGYTGACAGTGGGGTATATGAGAAAAGACCCATTAGCAGAACTTAGTTCTGCTTAGTCAGGATAAAACATTTTCATTTCARTCTGAGTCCAATTGCCTTGATATTGACTTTTTCAGGTTCAGTTGTCAATTAATAAAACAAGYGTAGGGTTTTCTAAGATGTTTCCAATGGTTTAAATTACCTTCATTTTCTTAGYTTTCCACAGTGACTATAAATTGAATATTCTTGGTACAATCTCTGTTTTTTAAAGATTGAACACATTTAATCCTGAGACTGCCTGGTTATGCAACGTGATCTTTGTCTTGTATTTATTAAGTATGCATTGGAAAGGGGGCACTGACATTCAGAAGCTGCATCTGAAATGATTTAATCAAACTTTACGACAATAATTTTTGGCAAACGATATTAATCTTTTCGGATATAGACTGTTACACTCTCTATTTCCATACCAAAAAGTGCCTTGGATGTTGGTCAAGTTGTCCATAAATATGCAATGAGTAATGATAAAGCTAGACAATGTAGCATCTGTGAACCTCAGACCCGATTTCATATCAGTCTCCACATCTTCCTATCATTACACTGTTAAGYTTTGTGGTATATGTTACAGGAATATTTTACAGATAAAACCTACAGATGTATTTTTTAATTAGATTCCACCACCGTCTCTGCTCTATGAACCCACCTGTGCTGACTTTAATTTTATGATGATTATCTCTAGGACATTTCTTGAAACAAAAAGAATGAAGAAATTTYCCTAGCTTGAGGGTGATAGACTTCTTTATCTGAAACAAACTAGTTTTATTAGTATGCTGACAGAAAATGAAAAAAAAATTATATACTTGCTGATAGACTGGAATAAAATGTAAGCTATACATACAAATGTGTCTTGTTTTATGTATGAACATCTGGTTCTACTTCACACAATATTGAATTATTATTTGTGTAGAAGTTGTTTAATGAAATGCAGAAAGGCCACATAATGCAAAAATGGTCATCAAAAATGCTGCGCTGCATATTGAGAGCATTTATTGCATATGATGACCCAGGTGAGAGTCCTGTTCTGCAATGTTTGATGGATGCCCCAGCCAGAATGACTTGGGATGGTCTGTGCTTTTCTGTTTATGGCACAATAGAGAGTTTCCCAGAGAAGCAGTGGATGCCCGGTTCCTGGAAGTGCTCAAAGCCAGGATGAGTGGGGCTCTGAACAAACTGGTCCAGTACAAGGTGTCCCTGCCCATGGCAGGGGAATGGAACTAGATGAACTTCAGGGCTCCTTCCAGCCCAAACTGTTATAGTTCTATGAAGTCATCAGTGGGTGCATTTCAGTGCATTTTTAAACTCAAATTGACTATTCACTCAGTCCATACCTAAATTGAGCAAATATCCTTGAGGATGAAAGAGTGAAGTCCTGCTTAGTTTGTGAAAAGCCCAAACTGACTGCCATCCATGAAGACATGAAAAAGACTTGGGTGATCATTATTTATTCAATAAATTTGCATGAGTGTTCAATGAAAATGMTAAGCTACTATAGTAGTAATAAAAACAAGGACAAGATAGCATAATATTCAGTAGCAAAATGGCTTTTTCTCATTGACATATGTTTTATGTTCTATGTTCTGTGTTCATCTTGAGTATATTTTGCCTTCGATATTCCCCATCACCTATGAACACCAAATAGGGCATACAGACAGGGTTTAAATGGAGTTCTGATATTTTTCAATTGTCAATTCAGCATCTACTGCAGAGAAAATAATGTCATGCATTGACACAGCCASCACTAGATTCTCAGTTTGAATTTTTTTCACAGAGAACTTTATGGACTTTGTGATTTAAATTTCCTTTGACATTTTTTATTACACAGTTTTGAAAAAATGTCAAAAGATAAGAAGAGAACAGTGAGTAGTATCAGAAAAATGKAGAATGTCATGAAAGAGGCAGCCTTTTGGGTTAAAAGGGAAAAAAACCCCTCAGCCTTTTTATATAAAGGAATAATAGAAAGGTGGGCATTGAATGTTACTCACAGGGAAATAAGCAAGGTTACAAAAATGTTATTGAGCCTGAAAGACTGAGCAACTCTTAATGGTTTCCCTTGCAAACCAAATCCTTTGTCTAAATGCACTAAATGACACAGGCATCCCCTTGTGATCATGTAAAAAATGTCAACGTGACAGTTAATTGACAATGGCCTTACTGCTTCTCAGAGAAAAAACAGTCACTGTGATACCTCCTAATGAAATGCATTAGGCAGCCTAAATGTACTGATTGCTACCAGCTTCCCCTACAACTGATTGTTTCGTGAGATTGTTAGAATATGGCTTATAATGAGAAATTAACTCAACCTTGACAACAAAAAGATGTTAGGTTCTCTTTAGTTAACCTCTGARTGTTATGAGTTATTGCATATAGAGATATTCAATTGCAATGCATGCAGATCAAATCCTTGCTTCTATTATTTTGTCAGTTGTTTACAGAACATCAAGTTCACACTTAACAGGGCTTTTTAAATTATTGTGTGAATAATTAAATCATACTGTCTCCCCTGTACATCCATGCAGGACTGAGTAACACCACTGTGGCCTCCTAATGTTTGCTCTGTAATCCATATTATTTCCAAAGACATTTTCAGTAATGTAGTTCTGCTMAGAGAGCTTCCTACAATTTTTTTTYCAAGCTTTTTCTATTTTTCATGGCAAGGCAATTCATTTTATAATGTGTAACAATGTGTATCTGGTATTTTAATATAAAAAGAGAAGCTTTGCTGCAGAAGTTACTTCAGCACCCAGTTTTTGAAAGGCAGCTATTTTGCAATTTGAGATTTTGTACATTTCACAGTCTAGAAGTATGTAGCTATTACAAAACTAAATGTGTTTTATGTATAGATTTCTGCTTGGAATCACTGACTGTCCACACAATGGGGACTTCTGTCTCAAGGCTAAAAAATCTTTTGAAAAAGGGTTGTTTGTTCAGGTTTTTTAATCAAATCTTTAAAGAGCATCAGATCAGTAGCAAAATTACCCTTATTTACTTATATATAGGTTGTATAGTTTGCACATCTTCATTTCTACATGACCCTTTGGAGTCAATTCATCTGGTAGATAATATGAAATSTAAGAGATTCTGTTGTAATGTACTTTCAACTCTGCAGCATTGCAGGAGTCTATCACTTCACTGTGTGGTAGATGCTTCAAGAGGATAGGTAAAGCCAGGAGACTTACAGTACTTGTCTAGAAATCTGCTGATAATGCTGTTGTACCTCCACTGAATTGTTGATTTTGTTCCAACTTAATTGCATCAATGAACAAATTTTAAGCCTTAGGAGATTACGGTGGGTGAACTGTGAGAATATCCATTAAGTCCACCTCTTAAAACCAAGCAATGAAAAGCAAGACAGAGAATAACAATTGAGAGGATCTTCTACTGTTGCTATTTTCAAACACTTYGAAAAATTAAATGTTATTGTTTTCATTGTCCCCATGACATTCACCAAGAGTTTTCTTTAATATTTATAATGATAATATTATTTCTAAAAGAACAAGTGAAAGCTATAAAATGTTCCTACATTCTGATGATTTTGCTGTCCTGGGTGGGAGTAGAAAGACAAATTCATAACTGAGCTGTGATTGTCTTCTTCATCCAGAAGTTATGGTGGTAGTCTAATAGAACATATGACAATGAGRAAAAGTCTTTTAGCTACTGAATATCACACTATCTTGTCCTTGTTTTTATTATTACTACAGTAGCTTAGCATTTCATTGAACACTCATGCAAATTTATTGAATAAATAATGATCACCCAATTTGCAAGTCAGTYTGAAGTATTAAGATGGTAAGCTCTCATACTGGGTCAAAAATCCTCCCCCCAYGAAAACAAGAAAACCCAAAGCCAAAAACAAAGTTTAAAGCAAACCTGWAAAGACCTACCTCTTGCGGCAACGCTAGTGGGTGCAATTGTAATATTACATTAATGAGCTTTGGGAATTAATGATTTAAGAATTCCTATCCTCTCAGATTTGATCCATTAGTGGGTATAGATTCAGTGGGAATTAGCACAATTGGGCAAAGGCTGCCTAAGTGGAAAATTGATCCTGGTAAGTGCTAGCTTACTTGCTTGACACCTTAATGGCTCCTGTTTTAGTGCTTTGAACTTTTGCTCTGTGATAATGTGAGTTCAAGTGTCACTTGGGATGTTGAACTTTCACTAAAGTCAGAGTGAGAAGGGGGAAGCTGTCATTCCTTTACATTTTAATTAAAAGAATAAGTTGAAAGCAATGGAGAAAATATAATGAAATTACCATTATCATCATCTAGCTCTGGAACTGGGAAATAGACCTGTTCTGTCATTCAATCATGGGAATGGTTGACTAGGGACATGAAGCAGGCACTGACAAATATTAAAAGGTTCTRCCTTCAAAGTCTAAGCTCCTTAGTCACTGTCTCCCTTTTTGGCCAGCCTSATGGAAATAAAACAAAKTAAGTAAGAAAGAAGAAAACCCCAATATAATTCCAATGACTTTGAAGAGTTTGCACTTCTAGCACTTGATAATCAGACATAATATAAATAAAATGGAATAAATTAATAGTTTCAAGAACACCTTCCAGACTAATTAAATAGTTCTCATACAACTCTTGGGAGATGGGCAATTAAGTAATTTCCCAAACAGATAATTTATAAAAGTTGGGTAGAGAGATGAACTAGGGAAAGGCACCAGGGAGTCACAGTTAATGATAATGTGGAACTTCCTCAGGTCCCATCCTCTGCTAAGATTTGTTGAGTGAGACTTAGTCTACAGAGGAAAAMATTGCATTTTCCTTGGTTAATAAACAAGCCTTTTACAAGTAGGAAAATAATACCAGATTGAAAAAAAAATTCATATCTGTACCCCTCCTTCTTTAACYCTCAGCATTCATTTCTGCCTCAGCATAACACAAAATGTAACCCTTTAATAGTGGAAAGCTTTGAGACTTCTGAGGTTAGTATCACTGTACGTGCCTACTTTGAGAAACTCAGCTCAGAATCACAAGATACATTTTGTCTCTGCACAAGCTTTAAAATTTGGATTGTTAAAAAGATTTATGGGCATGAAAACCTTCTCCTTGAAGACCTTACCCAAATTTCAGRACAAATATATACAAAGGTTCCAAAGTCTTTTGTAAGATCCATTTAACTTTAATTTTCAAGTTTCTAAGGAGAGCATTCACCAGAAATCACAAAGCTGCTGCTATGTTTTGCAGACTCTTTAGGTCTGGATAAACCTTTGAGCTTTTGGATGTTTGTCCAAGTTAACCTTGAGGTTTTTCCATACATCTGAGGTGTGCTACTGCACAAGAGGAATAAAATATTGACTCCCCTCATGACTGGTAGCTGGAGTTTCTATTTCTAAAATAGTCAGCATCGAACTATTGCAATTTGGTAATGTAAGCACTAGTACTGACTCTTGTCATCTTCCTGGCAAGATGACCAGGGYAAATGAAAAATATTATTTGTGGTTACCTCTGGCATTTAAATAATAATGTGCAAGTCACCTCTGATGGCTAAACAAATAAAAATCTCCACTGCACAGCACTTGGTGTACCATCAATTCCAAAAAGACAAAGAAAAMTCTTTTCAACTTGAAGGCTTRTCCATATTTTTAATGCCCAATTTTMTTYTGAAATAGCATCTTTCAGCAGACAGACATAGCTGTTCAAGAGTTGTTCTCAAAACTGCTTTTACTACACTGAGCCAAAGAGCTCTGAAACAGGCACTAATTAGTTTTCTTTCTTATTTTAAACCACCTTCCAGAGTTGTTYTTGTCTAGTAATCTGTTGCCAAGCTTATAATATTTGTTTGAATCTCACTGTTATGAAAATTGGTTGATATTGTAAGCAAAAATGACAAATTAGTAGGATCCCAGAAAAGTGTCTGGGCAAAATACATGTAGGGTGAAAATAAATATAAAAAACTGTAAACCACACTCCTTTCTTTATTTAAATGTTTGATCCTGAGGCAATATTAGTTCAGTCATGCTACTAACAGGTTAGAAGGGTTGGAAGAGTCTCCATGAACTCTCTGACTTACCTGTAGCAATTGTCTTCTTGGTCATAGTGGCTTGGCGTTGCTTGGCTTTCAGCTTRTGAGAAGTCATATTAAATTCAATGAGAAATGGCTCACAATTACCTGGATCACTGCCTGAATACAAAGGCTGGCTTCATGATACCAATCAAGTCTTCTTCCTAAAAGTTGCCACCATGACATTCATAGACACCAAGAAAAATCGCCCAGTTTGGCCAGCTCAACTGTGCCTCTTATTTAATATTAAGGGGGTTTTTGGGACTTCAGGAGGATCTCAGTCTAAGRGTTTCAGAGGTCTTATTAAAGAGACAGAAGTACTGAATGTTTAATCCACAACTGCTCAACAGAAAAAACTGTACCTTTAATGATGTGATCAAAACTAAGCTAGTACTTATAACTTTTGCTAAACTGTGCCATGATTCGATATATGACTAGTTTTCAATGTCCAGGCAAATACTTTCCCAACCAAAACCCTCTGGTAATGTTTACAGTGACGTTTAGGCAAAGCCAGACATCTACTTTTCATCAAGTGGTCCATATCTGGAAAGCAAACAAGGCTCCCAAACAGAGCATTTATAGCATCCTAAAGGAGAATTGAGTCCCTGACACTAAGAATCATGATCAAACACATCCTTTCAGTCTTTCTTTTTTTCCCAAAACTTCACACGGGCCTTTGCCATCATCTACTGGAAAGAAAATTCAAAAATAATAAAGAAAAAAAAAAACCTGGATGCCCTCTGCCCTCCAATCCCAACCAATATTTGCTCACATTATCTGTCARATAGGCCAAATACAGAGAAAATGAATTCCTGCTATCTGATAAATAAGTGGGATTTATTTACACAAATTTGTTTAATTCTGGTCTYCTGCTTGTCTGCTGGTTCATCTGCTCTATTTCACTCATTTCATGCAGCAGAGGGTTTTTCAATTATAAATCTGGACAGCACAATATATTTGAGCATTCTGTCAGCTTGATTTGTTTTATGCCTGTAATGAATTTTAAACTCCCTCCACAAAAGTCAGCATGTACAATCTGAAAATAGAATTTCTGGGKTTTTTTTGGTGGAATTACAAATAACCAGATAAATGGGAAAGGACTGAAGATAACTACATCAACCCTGCACGAGCTAGTGATGAATCTCAATAGACTGAGAAGAGCATAAAGCTCCTTATGCTTCTGTTTATTTACTCTCTATCCTCCATAGTCTCCTCCTTCTCTTTCTCATTTAATCAATTTCATTTATTAATGAGTCTCTGATCATTTTTTATATGCTATACTGAACACTTAAGAAAAGCTAAGCAACAATTGGCTTAAATAGTTAAAATGTTTGGCCTTGATGATTTCAATTACCAGAAATCAGAAACTACAGCAWTCCTTGTTGGCAGCAAAGGATCCTGTGGGAAAGAGCAGGTAAAGGTGTCTACAGCTTTGGGCAAAAGGTCCTCATGTAGGAGAAAGCTGCATCAAGATGAGAGCATCAGGGCTGAGCAATTTCTCCTGGAGAAGACCAGGACTGGGTTCTCAAGGGAAATTGAATTATTTCCCATGGTCATTTTTCTTACCTCAGGATGCAGGATGAATTGAAGGCACGTGTTTTCAACATCATATGTGCGCACACATATATTTTTATAGATAGGACTGTTCCCTACACTTGTAAGGATTAATCTAGGKCACAGGGTTTGTATATCTTGAAGAAGAGCTGACTCAGGAGGCATGTTATTGCTCTGTGCAACTACTTGGAAGAAGGTTGTAGCTAGGTGCGGGTCAATGTCTTCTCGCATCTAATGAGGCCAACAGGAAATGKCCTCAAGTTTCACCAGGGGAGGTTTAGATTGGATATTAGGAAAAAAATCTCTTCTGAAAGGATGGTCAAGCACTGGAATAGGCTGTCCAGAGAAGTGGTGTAACCATTGTTCCTGGAGATGTTTAAAAACCTGAAGATGTGATGCATAGGAGRCATGGTTTAGTGGTGGATTTGACAGTGCTAACTTAATGGTTGAAATTCATCTTAGAGCTYGTTTTCAATCTTAATTGTCTTGTGACTCTATAATTCTAAGACCTTGAGATGTATTTGCAATATCTGTAGAAAAGTTGTCAARAAACTGATGTTTCATCAAAGGTAAGAAAGTGATGAGCAGCCTCCAAACAATGTTTTTGTTGTCTCTGTAAAAATAAAGTCTGCTCAAACACCAAAATTGTACTGAGGTACTTTGGAGCTTATTAATAATGAGCTTCCTCCTTTAATAATGAGGTGAAGGCTAGAGATATGAAATAGTAGCTCATTTCTGGGCAATCCAAACTATTAARTCCCCCACAGGCACTCTGACCATGTCCTCATGTTCCCTGTGCCCAATGAATGAGGATTTTTTTTCTCTTAACAGATGCTAAATCTGTTAAATTTATTGACAACCTTAAGCAGTAGAAAACACACTGCTGTTCTGAAAGTCAGGGCATTCCCAAGACAATCATTAGTAAGTGGCTAGCAAACAGAATGGCAGAAGAAGTCTGTAAGAAATCAGAGATCACCAAATGTTCAATACKTACTGGCTGGAAAGTGGGTAGCTAAGAGCTTTGAGAAATCAAGTAATTAACCCAAAATTCTCTTCTGTCAATAGAATGTACTTGCAATGACAAGTTATTTTGCTACACAATAATGCTGTCATACCTTTTATATTACTCTGYCTGGTTTGTGTGTCAAGGTTTTGGTGGCTGGGGAGTAACAGGTGTTGGCTTCTGTGAGAAGCCATTATAAACTTCCCCCTGTGAGACAGAGCAAATGACATCCAGATCCAAAGGTGGACCCACTTCTGGCCAAGGCTGAGCCCATAGCAACGATGGAAGCACTTCTGGGATAACATATTTAAGAAGAGGAAGAAAAGAAGATAAAAAAATGGACAAAAACTGCAGCCAAAGAGAGGAATGAGAACATGTGAGAGAAAGTTCTGCAGACGTGAAGGTCAGTGCAGAAGGAGGGGGAAGAAATTCTCCAGGCATTGAAACAGAGATTCCCCTTCAGCCTGTAGTGCGGACCATGGTGAGTCAGGCTGCCTCCTTGCAGCCCATGGAGACCCACAGTAAAGCATATATCCTCCTGCATCCCCTGGAGGACCCTATGTTGGAGCAGGGGGAGCCTGAAGGAGGCTGGACCCCATGGGAAGACTGAGCTGGAGCAGACTCCTGGYACCCTCCTGGCTCTCTCTTCACTGGAGCGATGCTAAGCAGGTTTGATGGCAGGACCTGTGACCTCTAAGGAGACCCACGCTGGAGTCTTTTGTTCCTGAAGTACTCACCCCACAGAAGGAGTACTCCCTGTTGGAGMAGYCAGTGAAGAACTRTAGCCCATGGGAAGGATCTTATGGTGGAGAAGTCTCTAGAGACCTGTCTTGTGTGAGAGAGACCTCATGCTGGAGCAGRGGAATAATGTGAGAAGTCCCCTCCCACCAAGAAAGAAGGACTATCAGAGACAATGTGTGATGAACTGACCATAGCTCCCATCCTCCTGCACTGCTGAGGGGGAGGTCAGAGAGAAAATTGTAAGTTGAGTCCGTGAAGAAGGGAGGAGTGGGGGGAATTGTTTTCAGATTTGGTTTTTTTCCTTACCTTCCCTGATTAAATTTGCAATACATTAATTTTCCAAGGTCCAGTCTATTTTCCTCATGACAATAACTGGTGAACAACCTCTTTATGTCTCTTTATTGGCCACAAACCTTTCAGTATATTTTTTCTTCCCTGTCCAGCTGGAGATGGGATTGAAAGATCAACTTTGGTGGGAACCTGGCAATAAGCCAAGGTCAACCCACCTTGCTTAGCTAAAAGCATTTGGGTTATTTCTTCATTATGACAGGAGTAACTGCAGTGTACTTAAATCTGTGCAGGTATTTGGTGGTTTTCTGCCCACAATAAAATTCTTGCATCTTTGCAATCCCTTTTTTCCCAAATAACTTGGAATTTTTGAAAATGCATATGAGTGACTGAAAGCAAATTTTACAGTTTATTGAGCTCTGAAGGCTTTATTTATTTTCCTGAGTCAAGCCATTGSTTTAACCTTTATAGGAGTCCTCAATATAGTTCTTATGGTAGCCACAAAGAGTTCGCTGGCTCTCTGATGGAACTGAAATGAATTTTCCTCACATTATAATCTTTTTTCGTTCCTCTGTTACTAACCATCATCATCCTTATTTGTTCCAATCAAAGAAATGGTCACAGGGAAATGATGAGAGAAATCAATGTTTTGTGCAACGTTGGAGGAAGTGAAAAGATAGGATTCTGCAGCTCCATGAGGGGCAGGGAGGAACTTGCCCTCTTCTCTTTGGGCATGATTGCTGGGACTTTGGTTTTTGAGGTTTTGGGAAAGACTGCACAGCAGAGAAACTTAACATTCTCTGATTGCTCTATCATTGATGTTCTAGAGACAACCCAGGAAAAAAAAATACAGAGACATGTCCAACTTGGGTGTGTGTTTCTTTTCACAAAGAAAAGAAAGCACCTTTCAMAGTCTGAAAACTCCTGTATTGTTAAAAGACCTGTGGTAGTTTGGGAAGGAAGAAAATGGTAGTTCAGAAATGGGTGAACGTGAACCCACTACATGATCATAGGTAGYTTAACTGATAGCACTAGATGATTGATTTTTAGATACAGTTACATGACTGGAATCTCACTGTTACTGAATGAGCAAATTCAGGTCAGGAGAGCATGGTGTGAGAGAAGGGCTGTTTCAACAGACCCTTGTTTGCATACAGGACTTGCATTTACCTTGAGAACAGATGAAAGGAGGAAGTTTTAAGCCTGCCAGGGGAAGAAAGACCTTGTCAGCAAATGTGCAAATAAAGGTGTAGATGCATCCTGACAGCGAGAGATAAGCTACCTTGTAACTCTTTGATTTTTTTTCACTAATAAAAGCCACTTTTCAATTACATTCAGAAAAGAGATACTTATTCTGYAATATATCATTTTATCTATAAAAACATATGTTACACATGTATGAGGCTACTAAATTATCCTCTGTAAATGTGCCAATACACAGGGAAGGCAGATGGATCATTGGGCCCCCCAACTGAACTAGCACAAGGGAAGCTTGAAAAATAAAATATAGTAAACACAAAACAATGAGGGCCATGGCGCTTGGAGGGCAAATCAGACACAACTCAGGAGAGGAACAAGTTTCGCAAAACAACCAAGGAGACAGTGAGATGAAGAGAAGCAGAAAATTTGCTTTAGAGGACAGAGGTCTTCCTCTCTAGTTCTCCAAGGATTTGAACTCCACATTGGATCCCAAAATGTTGCTCTCTTTGAGTATTGCACATATGAGAAATTCCTCAATTTCATTCTCCTGCGTATTTCTGCAGCTGCCCAGTTGTACGTCTGCATTGGCTCTAGCTCTGCTCTCCACATGTCTTAGTCATTTTCTCTGGATGACTTGTGGGAATAGAGATCARTGAATCATCTGATAAAACATGGCATGTGATTTGCGTTCGATCCATTTAGCACCTTATTTTACTGAGGAACTAGTTTTTGAATGTATTTAGGCACCTCTGCGAACTTTGTGTAAGTTTCCATCTTATTTATATTTGGAAATAATGGTACTGACATTTTAGTTCCTCTAAAAAATKACAAAATCYTATCTAAGTTGGTGAATACAGCTTCTACTTCATCATTTCATGGCATTATTTTTTTCCAAAACTCTAATGGCATTGCACACTACTATCAAATACACAAGCTCATGACACKAATATCTCGTTACACAGGCCTGATGTGGGATTTGCTGGATATCTTTCCTCTTTCACTGCTAAACTGAAGCTTCACTATGATGTCATGCCAAAACTCATTTAGTAAGCAGATGAGGTTTCTGTAGATGTCTGCACCAGAACTAGTAAAGCTCAACACCTTTAATGGTTGAAAGAGAGAAACAGACATTTATAGGCCATGAGTGGTCAGGTCCTGAACAGTTGAGTTGACTGGAGCCATAAGAGACCCTTTTATTGTTCATGACTTTGAAAAGATCCTGGCTCAGCTGCAGACATCCCATTGCCAATTTCTATGGGTAACTAAATAATCCCACAGCTGCCCTTCAGCAGCCACACTGTGGCCTGCAGAAATGACTTCACAATATTTCCTAATTTTCCCAAATTAATAAAGACATGATTTATAGGGTAAAATCAAAGCTCCAGTTGACTCCACATTCTTTTTTGTAACTCAGATACTTTTATTGTCTCCTGTGTCTGTTTGCTTGTGGTTAAAGAGCTCCTAAAAGTATAAAGCTGTTGGTAGTTCCACAGCTGGAATGTCTAAAGWGAATGTARTCAAGAAGATAGATGCTTTGGACTTAAATGGAGAGTATGGATTTGTTTTTCTTATCTCTATTACTGCAAGTGCYATGAGTGGATTTTCCAGAATGGTGCTATAAAAACAAAAGTTGATTGATTAATTCAAAACCTATAGCTAGRAAATGTTTTCCAGGGATACTTACAGGAAATGCACTTCTATGTGCACACTGATGGGCAAAKTTACTGTGATCTGATACATTTGGCTACGGCAGTGACAGATATTACAGAATGACCATTTTTTACATTCACTCCTTTCTGTTATGCTGAGTCAGAGGATGAGGAGATGAGAACTGCAAACAGTTATGTTTCCTAATTACACTTTTCAAAGTTTTAAGCGTATAGGAAACTTGTGAATGTGTAGATATAAAAATACATGGAGAGTTTGACTTCAGAGTGCAGCAAGTTCACTAAAACTAGCCCTGATTAAATGAAACTACATGTCAGTGCACTGTTCAACTTATGCTGCAAGAGAAGTAACCACAGGGTGGGTAATTTTGCCAAAGCTTAATGCAAGTTTGTCCTTTGCCTTCAGAYGTCTTTGAATCAGGCTGTACCTGTTTCTAAAACCACTGTGCGTAAGAAAATGAGAGGAGTGTTAATTGGTTTGTATTATATACTTAAGAGGCAGGTCAGACATGAAATGCTAAAAAAACAAGAAACTTCAGGGAATTTACCTGAAGAAAAAAAAAAAGATAAAAAAAGATAAAGTTGAAATGMAAACCTCCTTCCTTGAAATGTTTCTTTCCTGGTGTGGTTGACCTAATCAGGTTGTTGTGCCTCCATCAGCATTTTCTCCCCTTCCACCAATCTATTTACTTCACTTGGCAGATTTAGATGTATCCAGCATGCTTTTCATGAATCATTTTTACTACAACATTTTTTTGTAATCAGAAGTAAACTATTGGTTATTTTCCTGAATCATAGCTACTAATGCTATGATTGTGCATCTGCTTCTAATGCAGAAGTGTGTCCCTTTTGATCTTGCTGAGACACTGAAGAGGACAACTCCTGCCTCACTGACTTCACCCGCCCACTATCAAAAACACAACCTGTTTCTGATGTTCTTACRAAAATAAATTGAACTTGATTTAATTTCACCCAGTGATGACACYACAGCTTTGAAACCTCACCATTCTAAAGATTAAATATTATCATTTAATTACCAGCTTAAATTTATTAATGATCAATTTCTACTGGGATATTTTTTGTGGCAGTTAGGAAGCCCCTTTCCCTTCCTAACATAAACATAGGTTTTATGTATTTAAAAAGCTATACCGCCAGTTTAGTTGCATTAATTCAAACTTATGTGTATACTGTAATGAACATAATTATTCCAAACATTTGTAATTCGYGCATGAATAATCATTGGCATTTCCAGTAAACAGCAAAATAAAAATATTTTTAGTCAGATCCTATGTGCTTACCGTAGAAGAAAAATATATGTCTATTAAATTGAAACTCAAGGAGAAAGAAAAAAATTAACACATGAACCCATTTATTCTTCAGTGTACTTTTCTCCACAGGAAAACTCTTTCTCTCAGATTTATTGATGTGGGTGAATAAAGGTTTAAGAACAAACATTTGCCTCTGTTATGACATTATTTCATGGTTAGTTAAAAACATGATGGGCATTGAGAAAACAGCAGCATATATAGATATCTAAAAAATGTAATGAATGTGCTCCTATAACAAAATACATAATGCAGTTTTCTTCCCCATCTTCATAAAATTACTGTTTTCTCATTTGTGCTTTTTGGTTTTTTTTGGTTTTTTTTTTTTTTTTTCTTTCTTGGTAGCACAGTAGATATATGGATGTGAAACTCACATACTCACATATCAGATTTTTTTTTAATTTCCTTTTTTGATAAAATATGGTAACTTCAAATTGAATTTTGTCATAATGTGGAATAAGAAATCAGTGATCCTTGTTGTTAGTATTACTGTGTCTGCAATTCTTTGAATTGCTGTTTGTTCCTGAGGCAAAATGTACTAATCTGATTATTTAAAATTACATCATTGATTAGGTGTGAACAAATAGACTCATGAAATGAAAGGATGTGCAACATGGCATGATTAGACTTTCAGATGCTCCTGGTAACGTGCAGGTTTAAAAGCTCTTACACCTAACACCCTGCCCACTGCCCCTCTTTAGAGATACAGTGTAGTTCTGCTGAAGTCCAACTTAGGATATTCTTAGCAAGAGGGACCTTAAGCTACTTTTAGAAAAATAAAATCTGTGACAACAAAGCACAAAACATGACTTTAAAATATCTGCTGAGAGTCTGGTTTGGATAATAATAAGGGTAACATTTAGGTAAGACTTATTCTGAAAATGCTGCTCAATACATTAATCAGGATTACTTCACTTTCAACTCCTCTCCTATGCCTGTGTTTCATTTGATACACCTTTACTCTCTGGGTTTGTCTAGAAACAGTTGTTTTATGTACAGCATTTGGCAATTTTGTGCAACAATAACAAGAAACATAAGGATGAATCTCTCTGATGACAGGACATTAGACTTCCCTTTTCCTTCTTCCTATAGATCTGAAAACAAAAAATGTTTCAAAACAATTTCAAATAATATTAAAAATCCTTTTGAATAAAGGGCAATGTTTCATATTAATAATAAAGTAATAAATATTTAAATAATGTCATTATTAGTTTTAAAACTTAAGATGTAGACAATATACACTGGGGCTTTGAAAAGCCAGTGCTACTTCACAATCCTTGTACACTTGTTTTTGTTGTGCACTTTTGTTAGACTGCTTGGCTTATGGATGCTGATAGCTATTGAGGAGAACACAGAAGTAGATGCACAGGGAAAAACTGTCTTTGTCATTCACCAGCTTAGGAAGTCAGTGGATATTGGGAAGACCATTCCTAAAGAGTACATATCACCTAAAGCTATTCAAGTTGTTCTCTCTACAGAAAATGAAAAAGGAAGTGGAATTTATTTATCTTAGGTATCTATAGTTAGGAAAGATGAAGCCAAACCTTAGTTTTCAACCCAATAAAGAAAAGTCTGCAATAGAAACCTTCTTAACACAAGATCTCACCTCTAAATATTTTATGGCCAAACTTTAAAATTAGAAATAAATAGACATAGTTACATATTTTTTCCAGTTAATCATTGTTTACAAACTGTCTTGAAAGAATTCTCAATTTAAATTGTCTAGTGAATGATCTGATGTCAGCATTTTATGTAAGATTTTTAGTAAGAAGTAAATGCAAGAGAAGAAAAATTGAACTTAACCAGGTCATGCATGTTATTGTTGCAAGATAAAGCCTACAACTTGCAAGGTTAATTATTATAATTTGAAAAAAGTATAAGTAAAATTCAGATGTTGTTATATCTATGTAATTAAGTTGTAATTGCATCATAATTGCACAGTGGTCATGCTTTGCAGTAGGTCGCTAAACTGGATTTGCACAGTTATTTATGAATGGGTTAATTACACACATCTTGACATTAAATTATTAGATTTTTGATATTATTTAAAATTTTTGTGACAAAATTCCTTTAAATTATCAAATAGGAAGTGTATATTTTTTCAATTTCCTTCACTGAAGAATGTTTAATAACAATTGCGTGTTATATGTAGACAGCATGCAAATCTGCAAAAATCCTAGAAGGTTTTACATTATACATTATGCATTACTTCTCATAACACAGAGCTCATAAAAAATACATATCACTTGGGCTGACAAAGCTGTAAGCAAAAGAAGGAAGACTGAACCYTTAAGGCAAAAATATTCTAATGAAATGTAATAGGAATAATGCTCAAGTAATTCTAGAAAAGTAGTGGAAGTGACACAGTCATCCAGTCTCACGTGACCTCGCGTCACCCAGCTACAGGGAATGATGGGCAGCTGCACCAGGAAGGGAAAACATCTTGTACTACAGAGGAAACAACMTCTTCTAAGCAATTTTTCTTGGTAGATGTAATAGTTGTCACAAAGAAAAGGGATAAGAGAAAAGAGAAAATAACTCTTTAGAGCAGGCTATCCCTTGAGCAAATAACAAAACCTACAAGGTGGCTTTAGAAGCTTGGCAAAATGTTGGAAGAACTATGGAGAAGTTTGATTGTAAGTTCATGTTTTATTCATGTAACAAATTGTTCATTCAATGGTTTGGGCTCAATTTTTTTTAATTTCTGTGGAGCAATGAAGCTTATTCCGATCATTGTAAGGAAGATTTTGCCATGGCAGTGGCAGGTCCCAAAATGGTTGTCCTTCAAAAATAGCTGACAAAGCAATTCAAAGCAAGATGTTCAGRAGGTAATGATGTTAATGCCTCTACCTTAGTGCACAGGATAATTAAAGAAATTGTAACACAGACCTCTAAGTGCATGTGTTGGTTATCCCCAAAGGCCTCTGTTACATGCCAATGCAGCAGTCAACAAACATGACCCCCAGCCTATGGACATACATAGCTGAATGTGGCCTGGATGTGTCCAGCACCAGCCTTTGGTTGAGGCCAGCTAGGATGAAACAGCCCCCTGTACTGCCAACAAAACTACTCAGCCTTCAAATTGCATCCTGGGAATCACTGTTTGCTGTGCTCACTTCCCAGTACTGCCTGGAAGCCACTTGACAGAAAGTGATTTGGCCAAGGCGTGCAAATTCTTCCCTGTCRAGTATTGCTATTATATATATTATACAGAGAAAACATATAACAATATATTTACACRTTTTGGGAAACAAAGAAAACAGTGTAAGTTAATTATAATTAACAAAACAATTTTTTTACACTTCCTTTAACAAAAACTGAAGGAGTGAAAATTAAGGGAAAGCTGTTCAAGAAGGTATTCATACAGGAAATTCACAAATCAAAMAATATAGTAAAAAATCCTGAAAACTGCTTTTACTAGACTAATTAAAAATCCTATGAAGTTAAACACCAGCTTACTCAAATGTATTATGTTATTTGTGTAAATAATTTATGATGGTTATTCGATAGGAGCTCAGGTTAGCAAATAGTTTTGCAAATAGGGATTTTTGTCTGAGAACTAAGTACCTCTCCAGCAGCAATGAGCATTCCAGTGTGGGCCAATGTACAGCATATCAGGCATGGATACACAGTGGAACAAAGTGGTAATGCAGTGTGAGCCAGCAGTTTTGGCAAAGTAACGACAAAATGAGGTTTTAACAGAGATGCTCCAACAAAATGCGAAACCTAAAGAAATAAACTGAGGGAGAGAGCTCACTGGAGATCCCCATGCATTTCTAATTATTGTAGCCAGGGTTTACAGCTAAAATTTTCATAGGAATAAAATTGAAAAACAGAATTATTTAAAATGTTTAAKCCCACTATCAAGCCAAGCTTGTACTTTTAGCTATCTTAATGATCCCTTTGGCATATCTTGCTTTCGAGTAAGCAAGATCCCCTGAAACACTCCATTGGTCAGAGTGGTGATACAGGCCCTCCTTGTCACCATGTAAGTACTTTAAAGAGTAAAGAAATTTGAAAACCAGAACGCCCTGAAGAAGCTGCCCTTTGAAGAAAGGAAGAAGCAGAGAGATAAGACATTATTGCTGAACAAATGCATTTATGAACAGCKCTGTAACTGATGTCTCCCTTTAACAGCAGTCATCACCTTCTCCTGTCACATCCCACRGACACAAGGAAATAAAGAGTTTAGAAACCAGATTTTCTATACAGTGGTAATAGCATTAGCCACCTTTAAACATTTCTGCTTTCATAGCAGAAGATTCATTACTCTTTTATAACTTTTTACCAAAATTGAAATTCTATCAAACAGGGCTGCATTTGCCAAGCAGAAGTAGCAATATCCATTAAATATCTATTCCACTTGTATGCTGCTGGAATGCAGGTGCAAGAATTGATATTATTTGTCTGACAACCACATAACAAAACCTCATCACAAAAATACCCGATTTCTTGTCAGGAAAATATGATATATAAGCACAAGAAATAGCTGATTTTACATCCACACCTCAGGATCTGTTTCAAAATACCTTATTTCATGGACTTTATAGACTTGAAAACGGTAGAAATGTGGCAAAAGATCTGTTTTCTTCAGATCTTTCTCTATTTTAAATTTATTTGAGGGGGGCATACAAATAATGAATTTGGTTCCAGATACTGATCTGATACTTTAATTCTCCATATCTACTTAAGTTTACAAAATTATGTCTAAAGCTGTCATTAGAAATAAACAGGGTATGAACAAAGAGTTTAAAAGAAAKCGCAGGAAAAGTTCCCTTGGAAAAGTATATTAAKAAGKTTTTTGTATTGCATATGCAACAATGGAAGAAATRAGAATACACTTCATCATGGTATAATTAAATCATATGTCTCATCTATACAAATCTTGGTAAAAAACCCAAGGGAGACAATGACATTGCACAGGTGCTGTGGTTTGATATATTAGCAAAATGTATCAACTGCAAAATATCAATTATCATAACTTGGCAGGTTTTTATATATGCATGTGTGTGTATGTATGTATATATATACATACATATCACTTATTATGTCACTGCTGTATAATGAATGTAGAAAGCTAGAAAGTACCAACTGTGTCACAAAGTCCAGTTCTAGATACTGTCAGAAAATCACAGTGCAGAGGTTTAGTAGCGAAAGAAATTATGAGACCTATTATGGYAAGGCTGATAAACAAACCAGTAAGCCCTAATTGTGATGTGTTAGTTGCTATAACATGATCTCTGGTTTTATCACACCACTCATAAACAATGTTGTTTTTCTGGGGCAATGTCTTGGTTTAGTTTTATTTTAAAAGTACTGCAGCTAAGTCATTACCCTTTGATAGATGGAGCCATCATTGCTGATAACAGCTGGCAAAAATAGATTTAAAAAAAGACAAATATGCACAAAAAAACCCCCAAATAAAACCCCAAAACCCCCTCTGTCATAAAGCTTCGAACCCATTATCCTGTTTGGAAGCTGGTTGCCACCTCTCCCACTGCATCTCACAAGTCCCTTCTTACTCACAAAGAACAGGGATAGCTCAGACTCCCTCATAATGTTCTGCTTGAAAGATTGCTGAACAAGGCATTGGCTGTTGTCTGCCTCAATGTTTTTCTGAAATTACTGTCTGGCATAGAGTCAGATATCTTAGCACTCTAAAGGTCTGAACTCTCTGTCTGAAAAGAGTTTGAGGAAGCCAAGTTTCTTCTCATACAATACCATGGAATCACAGAATGGTTTGAGCTGAAAGGCACCTTCTAGTTGCAACTCTCATGCCATGGACAGGGTTGCCTTCCACTAGACCAGGTTGCTCCATGCTCAAAATGACTGGGTGAAGTCTGGCTTCCAGTCATGCAGAAAACGGTTCTTCAGCACTGGTCATCTTCTAGGGTGACCTGATGCCTCTTTAATTGGCAAGAGATTCGCTTGTGAGCAAGACAGGAAAAGAAAATCTGAACTTTCAGATCTGTTGCAGAATGGAGATGAATACAGAACAAATTCTGCTCAAAGAGATTTGCTCTATTTTTTTTTAAATCTGACCAGAATAAAATTGTTACAGAAAGAATGCTGAAAGTACTTCAATTTCAGTTAAAATGTCTGCTTTTGCCAAAACAACTTACTTTATTTATGTTTTGTTCATTGCTCTGTACATTTTAATTCCAAGAAATTCATATTCCCTCTTTTAATGTCTACATTAATTGGAAGCCAAAACAAATATTTTTTCTAAGKTTCTGGGTTTCAGATAAAATGTATTTTCTCACAGAAAATTGTTCCATCAACACCAAGTCAKGACAATGTTAGCAGTATCCACAGTCAGCACTGCAGCCCAGGGTTGGAAGGACCATGATGACATACCCAGCCCATTCCCCTTTGGAAAGCAGTTACTTAATGTCACAGGGTACATGGACCACAAATATCCATGTGCATTCAGGGGAGACACCCAGCATCATCTAACAAGTTCTTGTCTTGTTTTATAACTGAAATTAAACTTTGCCTGTCAGAAGACACTGTGAAGACATGGCTTTTGTTTATCACTGGACTCTAGATATCAAGCAGGCAATATTTCAGGGTGATGTAACTCAGGGAGCTACAGGACACTACCTTTGGAGAAAGGTATCCTGGAATCTGTGCTTCCCATGTGTTCCTTCCCTCCTGCATATTGTCCCATTCTGTCAGCAACTATGTTCTTAGGAAGAACTATGAATAGATTCCTCTGCAATGCAACATGGTTTGTTTTGTGATGGACCAGATGGCATCCAGTGACAGAAATATTTCAACAATGCATTCCCAGAAGAGGACACTTCTGTTTCTCTGACAGTACCTGAATGATGCTGACTATCTATATCTTCAGTAAAATATCCAGAGATTCTCCTACAGTTACATGTAAAATTATTTGCTTCTGTGCAATGATAAAGCACATTTTTTGATGTTGTTACTTTTTTTTCTTATTTTTTGGTTTTGTTATCTCAAGAAGGAAGATAATAGAGAGGTCCATGTTCCTTTCATGGACAGGAGTTTATGACTTTATTTTCACCACTAAAGTTATGCATATTTCCCATTAAATAGTCTCAAACAGACTAGATGTTTAATGCTACAACTAGGCTTCATTTGATGATTCAACTTAAAAAAAGAACCAGGTTATATGTCTACATGTGCACTATATTCACTGCCATCTGAGTGGGATCCATATGATAAAAGCTGTGGTGTTCTGCCTTGCCTATCTAACAAAACACAGASAGTGCTGTCACTCACCATTATGGTTGGGATTCAGGGTCTTTAAAAGCCTGGCAATAAAACACATTGAGGCTTGAATGCATTCCTTCCATTCATGGCTGAATGCCTTTTAATCACCAGAAATTCTCTGAATAGCCTCTACCAGAATAAAATAAGGTTTCATTTAAAGTYTGAAATTGCTTTTATTTTAGGAATCTTGTCTTATTTTAGTTCCATAGTTCTGATTCTGCTCCATATTCAATAGCTATTTCTTCTTAAGGTAGGTCTAACTTAAGTTCTGGCTTTAGGAAMATAATCACCTGAAGTTTGCATGATTCTGCTGCATGCTATTTCAGGTGGGCATGCAGGGACTATGCTCAGACTCTGGARGTTAAATGCATTTTATAAGAGATTGCTTTCTAACCATTCTTTGAAAGCAGCATCTTGAAAATCTCTGATGTTTCACTAGTTCACACAGCTAAAAACRAGGGGATTGTTTTTGCAAAAATATAATTGTTCCAATTTTTATCCTACAATGAAAATAGCATGCTGTTCCAGCCTTGCACTTTTCAGAATTTTTTACTAAATGTGAGTTTGCAAACTCTATGGACCTTCTCTTTTTTTCCTAGTAGCAATTTGCCACTCAAACTTCTGCCAACAGAAACAGTCAGAAATTACTTTTATGCTGCTTAAAAGAAATAAAGTGATACATTTTTTTGAAGTGGTGGATATAAATTTCTGCTTACTTTTAATAATAGAAGTCCTATAGGTTGATAGGTGTAAACTGGTGTCGAGTTTATATAAAGAACTTAAAATTCAGTCAGAATGATGCTTTGATATATTTATGTTTAAATTCACATTTCCAGTTTCACACATTACATGTAAATTACCAGATATCACAAGGCTGCTAAGAACTGATAATTCAGAGCTGTGGATCTAGTTCAGCAAGGAATGATAGTTTGTTTTCTCACACAGGACTACAGAAACATCATCTGAAATGCAGGCATATGCATTAGAGTAAAGGCACAAGATTCTCAGCATCTGCTAACAGCTGTTCTGAGGCTTGGGTTAGAACCTGGATATAATCAGTGAATTTGCATCAATCAAGTTAACTTGCACTTCAAGACATAATGAAATGTGACCAACAAAATTAAATACATGAACATAATATGTCAGCAAAATGTATTCTTRATTACAGTGGGTAAAGGAACGGCAGAACTCAGAAAATACTTCTGATTTTTTTTCAATTAGTTTTAGGATAAAATGTAGCCTTTGCTGAATATTTTTTTGTTCTCATAGAAATTTCAAAGGTCATGACTAGGGTATTTCTAGGTGCTATACCACTGAGGATTTAATTTGCAACTAAATAGAAAAGCAACTGATAATATACAACTTTCTGTAAAAAATGGGTTCAGCCATCATTTTAACACCAATTGCAACCTCTAGGCTGCATAGAAAGTGTATAGCATTGTCCATACATAAACATATTTGCACCTATGTAACCCTAGGTATTTTCCTTATAGACTATAATTGAACAATGATGACAGTCTCCTTAAGCAAACCATCACAAAAGCATCCATCAGCCAAACGCTTAATGAAGTTGAGACTGGACATTAATATAACAATGTTAACCATGCCAACCACCATGCAGAAAAGGTGATCCCAGACAACAGCAGCCAGCAAAACTCATGTCTTATTAGTTCAGCTGTAGAAATATAAAGTTTATAAGATTTTCTTGAAAACAGACAAGTCTATTATGTGTCTATTATGTCAAGAATTGGTCACATCTTACCTCCATATCTGTATTTAGTTCAATAAATACCACTGATTTTTGTGAATGTGCAATGCTTAAAAAAGTTCTTTTAAGAAGCCTGAACAGTGCTTTAGTGATATAATTCCTTAAAAAAACCTGTTTTTCTGATTAGCAAATAAGTGAACAATCAAAAGAAAACAATATTCCTACATTCCTTTCCTCCAGCCAGTGCACTGCAAGCTGTGCAGATGTGTAGATGTGATGAGCTATAGAGAAAACTGAGCAGGCTGCTGGACAAACTCCGTGCTGTACCTGCTGGTSGTAATCCCACCACACAGAGCAAAAGAGGTGGGTAAATCCTTCTGTTTCTGAGAACTGGCCTCCCATCATTCCTGCATTTATCTTTGATTTGATCATTTGATTTGATTCACAATGCTGCTTAGAGCAAGGGTTTGAAAAAGCCCTTACAAGAGATAGCCAAATTGGCAGCTTGCGTTGATGTTTGTGTACTCCACTCCTTTAAAATGCTACAATTTTATGTTTGTTAATCCATGCCTCTAGAAAGAAGTGTGTAATTTAGTCTTAATACATCAACATTGCCTATTCAAATGCAAGCTACAGTGGAAAATGAACCTCAGTGGAAAATGATGTGGCCTAGAGATCAGTTCTTAAATTAGTTGTTTAGAGGTGGAGGGATCAAAACTTGCAAATCCCATAAGTCTYCTTTTATTTGAGTGGGAGTGAAGGGTCCTAGTTTATAAAGCTGTTTTTCAAATTTTATGCTAACTWTAAAGTGTTCCAAAATCAGATTTAGATCCTCAGGCCTTAAAATTCCTGCAGGGTGAATTACTTAACAAAAAAAATTGTTTTCTTTAGAAAGGCAATCTATTCCCATAGGCTGGTGGAATTTAAATCCGTGATGGTATCTCTAACAACAAACCCAAAAGGCCCACAGGTACTGGTTTAGTTAAATAAGCTCCTGTAACAACTCAGTTTTTATGTCATTAAAAATGTAACAAAGTATYTTGAGTTTCTAAAAGAAATACAAATGAAGAAGAAGCACAGAAAGAGAATTACAGGCATGACTTCTCAAGCCATGAGAGACTGCAAGACTGTGAAATTGTAGAAAATCTGAAGTTATTTCTCTTACCTTAATTAAAGATTTTCACTAGTGTCCCAGAAGCAGACAACATCTTATTTTCCAAAAAAAGAAATATGTCCATCCTATCAAAAAAAAAAAAAAAAAAAAAACTTAAAGACTTTAAATTTCAGAAAGAAAAAAAAAAAAAAAAGAAGAAAAACTAAAATTCAAAAAAAGACTTAAAGACTTTAAATTTCAGAAAGTTAATTTCTCTTGTACAGTTRTGGAATTAGAAAGTAATAATGAAATTCTGTTTAGTGCCAGAGGAAAGGAAGTTTAATTATATTTGCTRTGAGGAGATCATAGTGTTGTGAAACATTTAATGAGTGTCAAACACAACAGAAGACAACACAACAGAACTGAAGGCTCATCTTGTGTCGCTGATTCAAAGAGCTTTTAGAAAGTCACCATCTYTTTATATMATGGGTTTATACAGGAGATTTTCTGAGCTGTTATCCACAGGATRCACATTTTTATTTCAATTGCAGCATATTGCACTTCAACACAAATTTTATATTTGTCTGTGGTAAGGTCACTGAGCCTCCATTCCTGGACCTGTACATAGGATTACTGATATGTACACCCAATGGGAAAAAACTGGTCCAGSTAWMCYWA
>CADDXX010000585.1:238012-260795 GCA_902810485.1 Alauda arvensis
AAAATATCTATCTCATAATAYGACTGTTCACSTTTGTTATCCATCCTGTATCCCACTAGGCCAGCAAAGATACTCCATCCACTTAAGGCTGAAATACTTAACATTCAAGACACACACATATTTACATGYRTACATATATTACAAATATATAKATATATACTKTTAAGAAAGTAATACACAATRGTAATATAAAAYCAAAACATTTAACTTCTAGTCAGGACCCATCTGATATAATTTCATCTTCACACACTGTTAAAACACCATAAGAGATGGTCTTGATACAGAAGCAGGACAGATTCATATAGCCATAGAAACAAAGCCTTCTACGTTGCAAAAGATATTTAAGATTATCAAGTCCAACAGATAAACCAGCAGTGCCAAGCCTACTGCTAACTTGTGTCCCCATGTGCTACACCAACATGTTTTTAAAACACTTTTGAGGAGGAACAATCCRTTGCTTCCCRGGAYAGCCTGTTCCAATGCCTGACAACCTTTTCCAGAGGGAAATTTTCTTCCTAACATCTGATCCAAACTTCTCCTTACAGAACTCGAGGCTGTTTGCTCTTCTCTTCTTTCCAGATTCTGGCTAACTGCATTGGACACACTGATAATTTTTGTTTTCATTGAGTGGAAGAGTATTTCCTGTTTTCCCTGAAGTTGTCAGAGCAGTAACAAGTCCTTTAGTTTTGGCTATCTGGGGAGTCAAAACTATAAGAGCACTCTAGTTCCTAAGAAGTACTGGAAATGATATGAGGTGATCTAACAACCAGACTTTGCTGTCATTTGAAGTTGAAATTGGGGGACTTTGATGCTAACTCTGAACCTAAATCTGATGTGAGCCTTGGCTTCAAACCTAACCATCCCAGTGCCTGAGCMTTAGRATCATGGRATAARTGAGGTTGGAAAAGACYTCTCTATTCATCAAGTCCAGCCRTCAACCTARCACCAMCATTATRTTCACTACTAAACCATATATATTYTCTATCCACATGTTTTTTTAACAGTTCCAGAGATGGTGACTCAGCCATTTTAGGACTTATCTAAAATTGACCAAGCCCTTTCACTAGTTTAAACTCAGTCACCTCTTAATGGTACTAGTAACTAAGTCACAAAATTGTACCTCTGATCACAAAATAAATTCACAGGTAAAGGAGACTTCTGCAAGTCGTTGGCTCCAGCTTGTTCTGTTCCTGTTTCCAGTTGTTAGGCTTTAAAGAGAGGGCTATTGACAGCCATCAGAGAAAGCAAAAAAATGAAAAATAAAAAAAAAAAGGCAAAAAAAAAAAGGGCAAAAAACCCCAAGCAAACTGCCTGGAAAAAAAAAAACCACAGTGGCTGCAATTAATAGGGACAATATTTGTCACTGAAGTTTTGCGGATTGTCCTTCACACTCAGAGAGGCAAGCCTACATGCTGCCTTTGCCTTTGATAGCTAAGGTGATGARTGTAAAAAAGATGAACCAGAAAGAAAATGTGTCTAAAAAAAGTTCTCCTCTACAGAAAAAAATKAAATWTTTTTTCTTTCTTGTAATTTGTGTATTTATTTGATCAAAATGTTGGTTATATWAATCATGACTATGTCAATGTTTGCTTCTGCCTCTCATTAATAGTGTGGAAATCAGGAAAATGTATTTTTGTCCTGGCTTTTCACAAATTCTAGACAAGAACAAGAATACGGTGCACACTAATGAATGTGATAGAGTTATAATGATTTAATGAGTTACAATTWATCAGTTGAGTTCTATGAATTATTGTTTTCATTATTTTCAGCTCTTCCTGCCTTTCTGGTTAATATAAAACTTAAAGTCAAGGAGAAGATGTATTAACTTAAATAGCCTGACTTTGAATCCAGGATCACTATGAAGTGATCCTGGCAGTTAGTTGAACATAGCTAAGAGAAAGGTGTATTATTTTAAGCCAGTGGAAGTCTGTACCTAAAGGGAAAGGTTGATATTTTTTTCATCATGGATTTCAGTAAAAGTACTCTACCTTGCACTAATGTGAATGAAAGAATTGGATGATGACTTCTGAAATCTAGGAGGATTTCCTTCTTTATTTTCTTCCATTCTATTTTCTTTCTAATTCCTGCTACACTGGTGGTGCTTTTCTCTTTTGATTTGCTCTTAAAAGTTGACCTTAGTTACTTCTCACACTGCAGGGACTACATGGCTGTGCACCAGTTTAATGCTAACAAGTRAAAAGTTCTAAAGTCTAACAAAAATTGAATGGGCACTTGCAATTGATGAGCAGTTGGTGTGAAATGCTGTTATTTAACTCAGAGGAAAAGCAAATTCTTGACTTGGGTTTGGAGAAGGGAAAATGAAAAAATAAAATGAGAAAAAAAATCTGTCAGAGCAGCTGTGAAACAAACAAACAAGCAAATGAATAAATAGAACGATTTTGAATATTCCTCCTTAAACGTCTTGTTTTATGAGCAGCAGTGATGTCCTTCCTGGAACAACATAGTCCTTATGAGACACTGCATTCACACAGTGTATCAAAGGAGAGATAAAACATTAATTCTATCTATCTATCTATCTATCTATCTATCTATCTATCTATCTATCTATCTATCTATCTAATGTAGCATCTATCTATTTATCTATTATCTATTTATCTATCTATCTATCTGTCTGTCTCTCCATGCCAGAAAAGCCTGTCCTCACAGGGGAACAAAAGGCTCTTTGTGGTGCTGAATTTAATTATACAGAAAAGTGTCAAACACCTATGCTCTACTTCTAATCCCCTTCTAGCCACTTCTGATCCCACCTTTTCCTGCTGAGGCTTTTTGTTTTGTGGTGAGAAGCAGTTACTAGGGAAACCATAGTGAAAGTGGACTAACCAAACTGGACATGGGTCATTCCTTGCCTTTCCCCCAGGTAAATTTGTAGGGCATACATAAGTGACATTGCTAATGTATCTTTGACTTCAGTTGTGCAAGGGGGAAATGTATAAACTGGTCTACCTTATACTGAGTTTTATAAGTCATAAATYGAAGGGTGATTGATTAAAGGACTATCACAGGGAGACCACTCAATAYAGACTGAAGTACCTGCCCAATCTTGTGAACCCTGTTACATACGCTTAGGAGAACAAAGAAAGAAACCAATGTGTCAGGTTTCATGCTGTATGTTTGAAGTTTTCTTTTGAAGATCCCTTTCCAAGACTCTCAGATTCCACTTTTTCACAACTGAATCCTGTAATTAATTTACAAACTGTGCCTGCCATGACCTCTTGGTCCAAACCAGAAGCTCCAGCTCTGCAGTAAATGTTTGCTCCATATTGCTCACCATTACTGCAACCCCAGCTGATCAACTTTCTTGACTTTGTCACTTATCTTAACATGCCAACAGGGGCATAATCCTATCCTCTTATCACAGAATCATAGAACTGCTTGATTTGTAAGGGACATAAATAATACCTAGTTCCTATCCTCTGCCATGGGCAGGGACATGTTCTACTAGACCAGGTTGCTCCAAGTCCCATCCAATCTGGCCTTGAATACAGAATTGTCAAAGGTTGGCAGAGATCTTCAAGATCATCTAGTCCAACTGCCATCACCATAATCATCCCTAGCCCACATCTTTAAGTGCCATATCCAGATACCTCTTAAATACTTCCAGAGACAGTGACCCCACCACTGCCCTCAGCAATTTATTCCAATGCCTAATCACTCTTTCAGTTAATTTTTTTCTTAATATCTAGCCTGAAACACCCCTGGTACAATTTAAGGCCATTTCTTCTCATCTTTTCACTTACAATGTGGCAGAAGAGATGAACTCCACTTCATCTTCCTTTCAGGCAGCTGTAGAGAGCAATGAGGTCCCTCAGAGCCCCCTCTTCCCCAGGCTATACAACCCTAGCTCTCTAAGCTGTTCCTCAAAAGACATTTTCTAGATTCTTCACCAGATTTGTTGTTGTTCTCTGGACCCACTCCAGTACTTCAATGTCCTTTTTAAAGTGACTGGCTCAAAATTAGTACTTGAGCTGCAGCCTCACAATGCCAAGTGCAACAAAATTATCACATCCATGGTCATGCTGCCCACACTATTATCGATACAGGCCAAGATATGATTTTTTGCACCATGATATTGAATAAATGGCAGCTATTAGCCTCAGGCAGCCACAGTGCTTCTAAGAAGTACATTTTCCTGGTCTGCTTTCTAGTTTTTTTTCCTAATTCTCTTTGGAAAGCTGAATGGATCATACATTTCCAGAGAGCAACTTTTTCCTTCTAAACTGTAAAGTCAGAGCCCATCTATTTTTCTGTTTTCTCTGCTGTGGTGTTTTCAGATTGACAGACTACAAAATGAAATTAAAACTGACCACTCTAAAACACCCAATGTGACTTCACTTATAATGCAGACTACAAAAGGTCATATCTTTTTATCTGATTGTTGTGTAAATTAAAATAATCTGTTTAATGAACTTGATTCTACAATTTATTTTTCTTCGTAATTYGACCAACATTTGCTATTGCACTGCAGTTCTCCACTATATTATACTTTAGCTGCTCCATTTTAGTCACAATCATTGTGGATAAACTCCATTACAGATGCTTCTGTAAGCATCTCCGTGGTGAGGCTGAAAATCTAGGTCAATTTTTTCACTGAAAAGTGAATCAAATTCCTTTCTGATGACATTGGAAAGTGTGATAGGGTAAACTCTAATGAACTCCTAAACTTTGGTCAGCACTGCTAACCCACAGCATGACATTTTACACTTCTATGTGCAGCAGCCACTAATGAAAGCTCATCCAGCTAAYACTTCACTACAGTTGGGGCTTATCAACTGTGGTAACCACATGGCACTCTCATTTACTTCTGTTAACCTCCAAATTCTCTCATCTCCATGACACTGTGACCAAGCAGAAATATGAGAGAAAATTTAGCCTCGTGRGTCTATCTCATTGCATAAGCAAATTATTATCACTGAAAACACGGATTAAAAGAATCCTAAGTAAGGTGTTTGAAATCCTCTGCTCTCCTGGGCAGTTTCAGCAGCTTCCCCTTTTTAAGCTTTTAACCTAGATATCTTAACAAAAATTCCTCTGGTTCCACTGTGTTTCTGAACATGAAAGGCCTATCTAGCGTTCATAGTGCTTTATAGAGTAGGTTTGGGATTTCACTAATTCACTTCTAATTCTCTCTCTTGCCAAGCAGCTGGGTGGGATGGGCTGACTAGTTGTGTGCTGCCTTGCACTGTAACCTTTTAATCCCCAATCAGTCCTACAGGAGCAAACAGATGCACATGAAACCTTTGGCATGGCTCAGAATGAAGTCAGGTTATGCAATCAGAACATGCATCTATCTGATGCTGTCTAACTTACAGGATGCTTTTGGTCAAGCAGGATAGTTTTCCCCTATTTCTAGCCTCACTGGTGGTGCAATTTGAGGTAAGAAGTGCAACATGACAGTATTTCCTTCTTGTAATGGYATAAGGCAATCTCCGTGCTATCCTTCGTGATGTTCTTTGAGGTCTTCTGATGAAAGTTGCTAAAATAAGCACCATGTATTATTCATATATTAATTTGCTCTGGCATATTGGTTTCAGGAAACTTCATTTAAGTGCACTAGGAAATCAACATCAAAGAAAGACAGTTACACACAGTGAATACACTAAGCAATGGAACAGGCCGGGCTTCACACAGCTCTGAAAAGCAAATGAAAAGCATAGAAGTGCTGTAATCTCCTGATGATCAAAAAAAAAAAAAAAAAAACCCAAAAGTAAAAAGGGAGAAAAAAGAAAGGGAATAACAGCAAAAGAAGGCCCTCTAATAACTTTTATGTACCTTTTGTGACAATCTTGTGCAGCTTAGTAGTGAATTAAACCTTATTGATAGAATTTTGTAGTGTAKTCCAAAACACTGACAGAGACCATATATATAGTTAAAAGAGTCGTGGTCCTGGAAAAAACTGTGATCCCTGAGTTCCTTGGCTGTCAGCCTGAATTTTTTCAKGGGAGCTTATTAAAGAATTTAAGATGTTGCTGTTCTCTATCAGTCTTCAAAATATCTTGAACRGGACATTCAAAAACTGATCCTTCCAAAGTTCCACATTACTTCTGAGGTTGTGGAACAAACTTTCAGCAAAAGAAATTTTAAAAACTTGTTCCTAGTCRTTCTCCAGGGTTTTTCCTTAGAACCATTTTTTAAAAGGACTTCATATACATAAATATATATATCGGGATGGTAATGTTTTTGGAATTTTTCTCATTTTTCTCCATCCCTTTGAAAAACTGTTTTCATATATGCATATAAAATGAAACACTCTGAATTCTGGGGGTAAAAGTAGAATTTCACCACATATCACCACAAGATATTCCTGAAAACTTAATGGCATAATTACTTATAATGAACCTTGAAGTTTAAACTCTTGATTCCATAAACAAAGGCAGTATATGTGCACTGAGGGAAGACAATTCATAGTAATTTTGTCAGCAAATTGTTACAGTAAAGGCCTAAGCAACACTTCATCTATCTGTCACTTGTCTTGAAAGGGCAGATTACTTTTTCCTCAATCTTGGCACATCCAATTAAAGTAGACTTACAAGGCAGGCAGGTGTAAAGTGCAAGCCAGCACTTGTTCACATTAGCAATTATCAATGGAAAAAATACATAAGTGCTGAGCCTTGGCACAACAGTTACCCTGGCAACTGTTCGTGCTCAGAACCTCAGCAGAGACTAACATGACAGTTTGACATCTTTCCCCATAAAAAAAAAAAAAAGAAGATGATTGCATTCTCTATTTCTCTCTCTGTTTTTTCCCTTCACCTGCTTTCGTGCTGTTTTTCCAAAGCTCTTGGCAGTGACCCTGTCTTGTTTAACTCCAGTTGAACACTTCCCAGAGGGAGCTCCCCTATATCTTGCCAATCTTTAGAGCATCCTCTGTGAACACCAAATGTTCAAGTTTACCTGGCCAAGCCTGACATCCAGCAAGGAAGGATGCTGTGTTGGAGAAGCTGTATTAGTGCTATTGACACAAGAGTGTCAGAAACTTGTTGGCCAAGACAAGTTCATTCAATACTGGAAAAAAAGAAGTATGAGAGGAAAGGGCCTCAAGTTGCACCAGAGGAGGTTTAGATTAGATGGATGAAAAATTTCTCCAGGGAAAGAGTTCTCAGGTTTTCAAACAGACTTCTCAGGGGGGTTCTGTGGTCCACACAGAATCTCTGGAAGAGATAAAAAAAAACATGTGGATGCTTTGGGATATGGCTTGGTGTTGAACATGATGGTGGTGCTGGCTTGATGGTTGGATTTGATGATCACAAAAGTTTCTCCAACCATAACAATTTATGATTCTAGGAATATAATTTTTTGTCCTCAAATATATTCATGGTGTCGTGGAATATCCATGTACACCATTCATCTRTAGCAACTTGCCTTAAGATCCTGGCCTTTCTGACTTCTGCATCGACCTTGCAAATAGTTCCCTTTTTTATTCTCTACCTTCTTAAAATACAAGAAAAAGTCAATCAGAAGCAGACTATATGCATCTTGTGTATAGGGGAAAAATCCCCCTCCTCCTTGATTCYTCTAAGGAACTCAGCCCAAGCAAGCTCTGCACAAAGTACAATGTCAGATCGTGCCCAATTGCTCAACCATTGAGGTCAGAAAACCTTGAAGACTCAGCATTCTTCTGGATTAGGCTTTGTTCCGTGGGACGCTTGTGGACTAAGTTATGTGAGCTTATTGACTGTTAGCTGCCATTCTTTTTTTTCTATTTGACATTTTTATGTCCAATGGAATTAAAGAGTGAGATGAGTACATAAAAAATTTTGCTAATTAGTGACTTTCAGYTAAAGCTTACCTGATTCCTTTTGCTACAATTTACAAGCTATTTCTGGTTCTGGCTTTTTTTTCTGGTTTAATGCTCTATTTTTAGGAAGTCTTTTAACATCAATTATTTTCCTTCAGTCTTATTTTGTCTTTAAGTTTTTTCACATCTTTCAATGTTAAAAAGTTAAATATTAAATATMTGCATCTCGTTTGATTTTATTTTCAGTGATTTGTTTTGTTTCCTYCTTCTCCCTTGATGTGTGTCATTCATGTCTTTCAGCTCATCATATTCTTACTCATTGTCATCTCTAAATGAAGAACAGAAGGATTGAGAAGAACTTTCCATTTTTTTTTAGGGTGAAGGTAAAAGAAAAACATTTGGGAAGGCTGGTAATACAGTAACAGCTTTCATAGTGAAAGTCGATAGTCTGGTCTTTACTCTTAAATTCTAGACAAGCAGAATACATATGCTGAAAGATATGCAGAAAATCAAAGTAAACATCTCACACTGTTTACAAGAAAATTCTGCATTTGCTTATTATTGCACATGCTGTAGCCATAGACCTCACAGATTTCAAAAGAGTAGGTTTTGGCTGCGGAATAACATTGACCTGAAAATTCAAGATGTGGAGCCAAATCTTACTGCCTGTGTTCCTGTGATCTTTAYCCACGGGCAAACAGAATCTGTGGTGTAATCTTAATTCTGTCATCAAGATGAAGGTACAATAAATAAAAGTRATAAACATTTTACGACATAAAACAATCTTTCATGGCTATTCAATCTGACAATTTTGACCAGCATTAAATTTACTGGAATGATTCTAATSAAGAATAAGAAACAAAGTCATACTTCCTCTGATACAGCTGCATTGATTTGAAGGGTGAACTAATAAACACTATCACTGCATTTATATTCTGGGACTAACAGAAACTTGTTCATTTCCCTGCTATTCTGTGGGCTGCATTGCAATCTTTTCTGCAACAACATAATTTAATTTAAAAATCATGATGGTATAAGTACTTGAGAAGCACTTAAAGCCATTCAGTCAGAGAAAGGTCATGTTAACATAAATATTGAAAAGAATGATAATTAGGCAAGAAAAACAGCAAAACACATTAAAGAGAAATGAGGCAATTTTTAAATGTTAACATCTCAATTCAGAAATGTTTACATTACATGTAATGGTTTCATTTTCAATGAGCATTCCACTAAAAAAATATTGCTGAGCAAAATTATGAAAGAGAATTACAACCATAAATGACATTGTATCCAGTTTATCATCTTGAGAGAAAATGAATTGTCTGAATCTTGTTAAACACAACAGAATTCAAATCGTCCAAGCATGACTTACAGCAGAATGAAGCAAAGTGCTCTCTTACTAAGAGAAAAGTAGTCAATCTTTTAATGATAGTTCATGATTTAAAATCTTGAATATTTGAAGGAGTTGCAAAATATTTCTTCCTGTGAATATCCACTACATATTGGGCTGAGTACAGGCAAGAATGTCTCAGAAATGTTGGCAGTTTCATACCCTGAARTATACTGTGGTTGCTCCTCACAGTATTGTTTTCCACATAACCCCACCTTGAGATCAAGAAACTCAGACTAAGTGAGTTAAAACTCCCAAAGAGGCTAAGCTGATTGTTGTTCTGGGGTGACTTTAACTTACRGTATGAGCTTTACAAGATTAATTTTGAGGCATGTTTTATCTTAACTTCAAACATTACAAGAAACCTTAARTCTTTTATCAAAAGCTGCTTGGTAATAAATATACTGGGGTCAATTTTTCTTTTTTCTTGTAACTGTTATCACTTGAATATGCTAATTGTAGAAGAAACGTTAGAGTAAAAATGTTAAAATTTCTTCCCAGGAAACCCTGAACCAGTGTCCACTCAGGTTTSTTATCTATGTATTTGCCACAACCAGAGTTAGAATGCCATGACACTGCAACAGGAGCATGATACAGCTCCCAAAGCAAGGTCATTGCAATAYAGATAACAGGGTTGAAAAAATAAGTGGCTAGGGAGAGAAACAGAGCACTAAAAACATGCATTTATAATTTAACTTTGGGGTTTTTTAACATTTGCCACAATATAARGCCTTGCAGTTTAACCTGCACAATTACCAGGTCAAGGAAATATTTCTGGGTTTATTTATTTTTGAGTCAAATGGGAGGGAGGAATGATAAAACAGAAGTTAGATATTAGGAATAATGGTTGAAGACATTGTGAAAGGGAACAAATTTAACTAAAAATTTCTTATTTAATTGCTACCTCCTACACCCTTCTTTAAAATGCAAATGAATCTACTTAAGTGAATTTTCTTTAAAAGGCTGTCACATGAGACCACCCTTATTTGCAGAGACCTGAGAGACCTTAGAGCTACACCTGTAGATAAAATATCTTGACAAAAATGTCTTCCTGTGGTTTTCATTCTCATAGGAGAGGTTGTTTTCGCTTCATGCAGCACATTTGCCAACGATGTAAATGTCAGCAGAAGTTGGTGTGACATCAGAAAACAGCAGCATGAGAAAGTTACTTGGCATTTTTGTAAACAAAGATCCTGATTCTAGCAAGAAAAATTATGGGCGCTATAAAGCTTAGTCACCTGTTACACTTCTTGCTGCTTTTGTCTCCAGGCTGTTACCTGTGAATTTTATATATTTAAAAATAAGAATATACAGTAGGTGCACAAGTGTGCAACAGTCTTGTGAAGCAGCAACAACAGGGGCAGTAGAAGCCATAGAAGGATTGTGGTTATATTTTTCTTTTCTTGGTACAAATATAACTTCTTATCCAGCATTACTCATTGGGACTACTGCTGGGTTATTTTCAAAGTACCTAAAGGCAGAACCGCTGTGATTTCTGTAAATACACTCTCTACAAAATAAAAACTGACTGTCGGTCTAGATCAGAAGTCTCATGATGAAGCATCCACCTGCAGAAAGTTTACCAAAAAAGTATTACTACAAAAGAAATTTCATCCTAAATTTCTCAGCTGTACTGGTATTTTGAAACAGTATGGCAAGTGTGTCCATGGGAAAAGTACAGATTAATAGAAAATAATGTAAAAAAAGGGGAGTGTCARTACATTCTTCTTTGATAGCTTATGTAGAGGGTGCAAGAACTCCTTCCTGGTTTTGATTTGAGCTTTTTTGTGAAACGCTGTGGAGAAGATGCTCCAGCCTCCGAAGCAACTTAGTCTGGTGTTTTGCTTTCCTTTTTAAAAGTTCTCCCAGCAGTTTCACCAAGAGCTCTCTGATGCAGTTGAAGCCTTTGCTTCAAACTATATTCAATGAGGACAAAGAGAATGTTTTACTCCTTTTCTCTTTAAAGGTCTTGTCTACATATTTGGAGATGATTATCCTGTTTTCCTTCAGTCTTTTGGTCTCCAGACTAAACAGTCTCAGCTCTTTTAGGGATTATACTGATTTCGTAATGTCTGGTTGCCATTTTTGGAATTTGAACAAATTCAACAGATGTATAGTGATACTAGGTTGACCAAACAGAGTCTTTAAAATGTAAATATGTTTTACACAGTAATATTTCTTGATTCTAGCAGAGGAAATTCCTGTTGACTAATACTTATAAAAATAACAAGGAACATATTGAGGGAACTAACACRAGTAGCACTGGCCAGTGGTTCATCAGATCAAATTAGTGAGTCATAACTATATTTTTTTACTTAGCAGAGGTCAGCCCTTTGGATGATATCAGTGCTTAGCTCAAGATTATTTGATGACCAATACACATGCGATTTTCAAAAGAAAAGAGCTGGTCCACATCTTATTTCTGGATGTTCGTGTGCTTCTGATGTAACAACCACTATGTAAACTCCTGAAGAGAAGATTTTGCAAATGGCATCTAACTTCCCCCCAAGAGTTGGGCTGGAGTGATGGCACAGACCCTAAAAACTTTAGCTTTAATGCTTATTTTAAAATCAGGGTTTGAAGGCTGCACAAGCCGTTTGATATGGGGAAGGAGCCTTTTTCCAGGGGGATTGACTGTGCAYGCAACAACTTAAGTCTGTGGAAATGAATCAACTGAGTCAGCTGCCAATGACTGCAAAAATGGCCTGGATGCCATTTACAGTTACCTTTTTAAACGGGAGCTTGAAATTAGGAGAAGTATAGCAAAACTGTCATTGAGGAGAGATAGACTGCCTGGAATTCGCAATGCAAACCTATTAGCCCTTATGCAGAAGGAAGATAAGTGGGGAAAAAAAAATTAACAGCCATAAGAGTTCTCTCCCAGCTGCAGTTTTGTTGTATTTATTGTTGCTATTTATTTATATATATATGTATTTAAAAGCTTAAATGATTTGTGAGCCATGCATCAAGCTAACCCCTATAAATGCATGTTTTATTGCTGCTGCTACAGCATTTAATATTGTTTATTATTATTCTCTTAGTGCCTAGAAACTAGAGCCATGTTTTAAAACCCCATTATACAAGCTTCTGTATGAGCAAGTGACACAACAACAGATGCCACCTCAGAAGGCTCACAGCATAGAATTTTGAAAGCATGGAGCATACAAACAGATAGACATCAAGAGGGACAAGTGGAGTGGCAAGGTGATGTAAACATCWGCATGTTTATTTGAAGAGGCAAGCTTTGCAGCAGAGATAGGTGTGTTGTTGCAGAATAAAGGGAGAGGTCTTTATCCTCCTCTGCTTATTTGTGCTTTGTGTCATTTTGTGGCTTCATCTGAAGTGCTATCCTCTGCCTGGCTCCTCATAATGCTGTATAGAGCCAGTTATGGAAAGAAAGCAAAAGATTTCCAATAGAGACAAGTTCTGGGTTTACCTAACTCAACTGGGGAGTCTCTCGCACAGCTGGAGGAAAACACCAACTCAAATAACTTAGATTAAAATTACCARCATCTGTGTTGAGCTATGAGCATCTATTCCTTACATAAAATTTTTAAAAAAACCCCATACCAACACCATTAGCAAAGGACTATAAAGTCTTCACAGCCTTAAAAGATCAAAGGGAAAAAGAAAGAAGAAAGAGGTACCTAGCTGGTTAACAAGTGCAGACTGGAAAAGCAGACAATCCAGCTGAAATAAATCATAGAGAATCTGCTCTTTTTTTTTTTTTTTCACTGTGGATGTTCTAGCCTGATTTCTTCCTTCAGGTTTGTCATGACTGAAGAAAAGATGATTTATTAGCTGCTCTTGACACGTCTGAGTCTTTGTAGGTTAGAGCCAGCATCCTGGTATCCAGTGACTTTCACAGAAATGTACATTTTCTCTTTTATGGTTTCTGATGTAAAGTCTAGTCCTATTGCACATCTGTTAATTGTTGTTCACTGTTTTATTAAAAAATATATTGTATATATATATATATATATATATATATGCATGTTCTGGATTCATCTCTCACCTCAATAAGCCTTTCCAGGGCCTGAGATCAGCTGAAGTGGTTTCAGAATTAGTTGGTGAACAGGGAAACATAACAAGTACTGATAAATTGTGATCTCAACAGGGGCTCCCAGCTATGCATTTAATCCACTTCATCACTCCTCTCACCTCTCTCCAGGACTCAGTAAGGAGTTTGATTGAACAAAATAACAAAACAGTTATCGAAGTGCCACTTAATTKGAGAAGTTTTGGATGCCTCTCCCTTGGTTTTGTTCAAGGCCATGTTGAACAGGGCTTTGAGCAGCCTGGTCTAGTAGGTGTTCCTGTCCATGGCAGGGTGGCTGCAAGTACATGATTTTTAAGATCTTTTTCTACCTAAGACATTCTGTGATCCGTTGATTTAATTACGCCCATTGTATGTGTAACTTTAGGATCTGCAATTAAGGTCATCTCTTCAGTGAGAAAGGAGGCAACAGGAAACAGAAGGTCAATGAGATCCASCTGGGGTGCAATTAAATTTAAAAGTATTGTCTGTGGTTTTGAAGGTTAGTATTTGCACTTGGCTGAATAACACAAATTTGGGTAGAATCAGTATATTTTGATTTGGATTTTTTTTCACCCAGAAAATATTTAGATAGCACACTCTCTAAAGCATGCTGCAAGTGGCTGGGATTTTTCATCCTAAAGATCATGCTTCTTCTAGAATTCAGAAGTACAGGGGCTTCCCAGACTTCATTTTGATCATATAGAAGCTTATCATGTTGAAATATGGACTTATACAYGTTTATGGAGGTAGTTAAAARGACACGCTGAATATTTCTAAAACAGCTCATGGAAAGTGGAGATATCAGGTACCCCAAGTGTTGGGGGTTAGATTTGGTTTTTTTTTGTTTTGTTTTGCCCTTGGAATTTTTTCCCTCGAGTTGCTAAGACACTAACGACTAGGTGATTGTCGGTACTTAACAAAGACAAAAGAAACCAGGGAAGGAAACACCGAAGGGACAGGGAGCTGGGGGCTGGGCACTCTTGCCCTTGGCACTCGAGGAGAGAGGACACCCCAGGCTGTTCACTTGCTGCGAGAGGAGTTTCACTGTCACCATCGACTCTGCTCCTGGGAAAACCTACCACCATCTGCTCGTGTGCCTGGGGATTTCTGATTTCTCCTCCTGTCCCACTGGAGTGGGCTCGACCCTGTCCCCGCCATCGCTTTTGTGGCTTTTGCCTACGCTGACCTCACACCGTCTGCTCAGCCAGGACATCCCGCTGCTCCAACCACCACTGCGGGACTGCTCATCTGCTTCATCACCAGCCTAAGATCTCCCACCGCTACAGCTTGGTGCCTCAGAGCCAGAGATCAGACTGCCCTGGGATTTGTGGTCCCTCGAGGTTTCCTAGTTCTGTCTTAGTGTTAATGCTGTAGTTGTTTGTTTGTTTGTTCTCTTGTTTTGTTAGAGATATATATATATATATATATATATTAGTAAAAAAAACCCTGTTATTCCCATTCCCACATCTTTGCCTGAGAGCCCCTGAATTTCAAATTTATAATAATTTGGTGGGAGGGGGTTTGCAGTCTCCATTGCAAGGGGAGAGCACCGGTTTTCCCCTAGCAGATACCTGTCTTTTCAAACCAAGACACCAAGTTAGGTGTTTACATGCAGCATTTATATAGAATTTACATAGGTTGGAAGGTGCCTTAAAGACCATCTAGTTGCACATGAAGGAAAGGTGTCAAACCCCCATTCTCTGGAAATCAAGACAATGCACTCTGGGAAGTCGGTATGCATCTCCTAAAGTACGGTCCAAACTGTGTGAACAGAGCAACACCCTGGAGACCTTGGCAGTCAATTTATGTGCTGTGACTTAGGCAACTAGTGGCATTTGAGATGTTCTGGGCTATCCCACCTCATCTCAAGCAGCCATTCCAGAAAGGTGGAGATCTCTCATGTACCTGTGATAGGCAAATAGTTTTAGTATCAGAAATTATGACGATTCCTGCACTTAGACACCTGAATTGTGTCTTGTTTCTTGTAAYGACTCTCTCTTCATCTGCTGAAATTGCAAATACCTAGCATACAGGTAGACACTTGTCTATAGTGTAGATAGATAACAGACACCTGGAAGTAGTTAGCTGAAACAAAAGCCACACTAGGAGATAAGCAGAAATTGCTTTAGTTTATCATTGGAAAAGAGCCTCCACTTGAGAGAAAAGAACAGCTGTTTATCTGCTGAACAGTTGAACAACAATTAAAATTAAGCAATAACACAGAATTTACATATAGATCAGTTTAGTGCAAAAGGCAGATAGACTTGGGTGATACAGTATTATCACAACACCATTGTTAAGCTGAGACACTTACAATTAAACCAGAACTTGAACACCAGTCCAGGGACAAAAAAAAAATTTAAAAAAAAATCCAAAGTCAAATGAAAACAATGCTATTGACCACTAAAAGAGAAATTGTTGGATGCTGCCTAGAGATATAGTAACTTGGACTGATCCAGCTGTGTCCTTGAAAATAACTGACTTTGCAGCAGAAGATGACAAAAAAAAAAAAAAAAAAAGAAAAAAAAAAGAGCTGTTTGTGTGGAAGACAGGATTAAATTCCTTGAAGACTTTACCGATCAAACATTTTTCCCCCATGAATGTCTCTGAAAATGCATCTTTTTAGAGCAACTATGCCCATACGAGTATTTTTACTCTTTTCGGTATAAAGTTGAATTATGCTAAATTAGTGAAAAAATTAAAATAGAAAAGAAAGAGACTGCAGACTACTGGCTWAGGTTGGATACCTGATATTTAGGGCATGACAAGGTGACTTTCATCCCATATGGAGATATGGATTTTTTTACTCTATTTAGAGCATCAGCTTTGGACTGGATCCCCATTTCAATGGATAATGAGCATGCTAGCACCTTAGAGGATTTARGAATCTGCTCTTTTGTGCTGCAGTTCATTCTCTGTTCAGTATGGATAATCTGCCAGATAAGACTGTCTTTACYACATAACAGTATCCTAATGGTTAATTGGAAATTAATTGGAAATTAATGTAATGGAGACTACCATAGCACATTAGCCAGGTGGCATAATGAATTAATATKAATATTAATGCAAATACCACAATAGAGTATGTTTTAACCTGGAACATGGTTTGACTTCTGCAGGTTATGGTAGGRGACGAGAGATGCCACAAATCTTTATTCTCATGATCTCAGTCTTTGCACACTCTGTTTCATTACTGTAAAATCTCAGCAGCAGTTTTGAATTGACTCCTCTATAAGTCCCCTGCAYAGGTAATCAGTTGAAATTGTTGTCAAAAAAAGTCAAAAGTTTTGCTACTTTTTTCCTTGCCCTAATTCTGGGTCATTTACCATTTTTGTAGCATCTCAATGAGAGTGGAAGGAAAAAATATTTCATCTTCTGTATAATTTTACAACTTTAGCAGTGCAGTTCTACTCCTTTCACTCCCCCATATCCTAATAAGGCATGCAAATGTTTGCCAAAGGGTTTTCCTATTTTCTTGTGTACTTCCCTTGGAATTATAGTCTAATACATTTGAGATTCTGTAYTTCAACATTTTTCAGTTCTGATTTCCTTGTGATCTGATCTTAGTAAATACGAGATCTCTACCATTCTCTTCCTGTTAAMAAAATAAAACCCAACTGAAATCTGACTATCTCTCAGACCACAGATTCATAGAATCATTTATATTGAAAAATAYCTCTAAGATCATCACATGCAACTGTTAACTATGTTCACCAATATACTGTGACTCCAGGTACAATCTCCACWCACCTTTAGRACACTTTCAGGGATGGTGATACCACCACTTCCCTGGACAGCTTGTTCCAATGCCTGACCACYCTCCCAGTGAATAAATTTTTCTTAMTATAAATCTTCCATGACAATACTTGAGGTCATTTCTTCTCATCCTGTCACTTGCTRTCTGTAAGAAGAGACTGACCCAACACAATGTTACAATGAGATGTGTTACCCTAACTTGTTCCTCATTTGTGATAAATGGTGGAGGCTCTCAGTGACATCAAGGTAGATTTTATTTGTGTCCTTCAGAGGTAGGGCAGAACAGAATGTTGCAGCATTTGGCTGATAAGGGTTGACATCTCATAGAGATGCCATTCTCCTACTTTCCAATTCTGGGAATATACACAGTATTCTAGTATGCATTTGTACTTATTCACTTGGCTAGACTGTGMTGGAGAAAGCCATAAATGAAGCTCATTACAGAAGAGATCTATATTCTTTTCTCTATCACTATTTTTATATTTGGAAATCATTCAACATAGACATCTCAAAAGCTGGCACACAAGTCTGTGCATTTTTTGACCATCCCATGACACACTCTTCACAAATGACTGAAACTATATACACACTAGAGATGCTATATTTTCTATTTTAGCTGATTACTGGCACAAATTTAATGGACACGGTCATAAACCACCATCACTCGTGTATTTTCTGGAAATATGTTTCTGGGAATGATTTCAACAAAAAGAGATAAAAARCACATGCACACACACACAAGGAGGAGGAGAAGAGGAAAAACATACAACAAAAAAATTCCCAATTGAAATGCAGTTGCCAACTTTGTTCTCAAAAAAATAATTATATTCCCTTTTAAACTTCCCTTGGAAAGTGTGGGACCCAAGCTTGATAGACTCAGCTCAATTCTCAGCCCTTCCATTTTCATCATATGTGACAGTGTTGTAGGATTTAATCACTGCTCTCTTTTGGGAAGCTATTATTTTGAAAAATTTCTCAGAGGGAGATAAAGGCAGGGCTGTGATACACCATGAGAACAGGAAGCACAGCAAATTGAGGTAGRCAAAAGTACWCTCTTCTGTGGTCATTTTCTTYRTCCTTTCTTCCAGCCAGCAGGGCAATCCAAACTTGGAGAAGTTTAAAATTCAACAACTTTCAATACTGTATTTTCAAGATTTGGCTCTGTGAATGGCAGAGCTCACAAAGATTTGATTTCTTGGGGATTTCATCTTGTGGTGGGTCTGTTTTTCAACAAAATCATCTAACTGCTGCCAGGTACTGCCCTCCAAGGAACTCTCACAGAAGAGAGGTTTGCCTAGTGCCTTGGCAATGGGAAAATCTTCATTTGAAGTCCATGACCTATTAGACACCAAGAGATTCACTCTGAGATCAGTGAGGTGCATGCTCCCTGCTGTCTGCTGCAGTGTGGATTGGAACTGATGGTCTTCCTGTGATTACAGCAAGCTGTCTCACTGCTAGGGGAGGGAGGGACTGGAAGAACTGGAGAAGTCAGTTGCTGTAGTTATTGGTATAGATTTTTTCTTGGGCTTCTKCTACTTACTTCTTTGGTTAAATGTGCATTTTATACATATATTTAAGTTAACAGGAGGAGATGTGTGACCTCTTCAAAGATAATTTTTCTGTAGGTGGTCTGCTGAGTTTAAAAATGCAAGTAGCTGAACATCTCCACCATATGAAATTCCTAACATCAAACCACATCAGAAACTGTGCAGAGGAGAACAGATATCTCTTCTCAGGAGACAAGCAAGAAAAAGGCAGAAAAACAAGAGAAAGATGAGGATACACCACCAATGGAAATAGGGAAGATTGTAGTCGTTGTAATGAAACAGAGCTGAAATTAATTTCCATCGAACTACATGCACAACTTGCAGAGAGGAAGTCTGGAACCCATGTGTCCACCTCTGTTTCTTCCCACCTGCTTATGTCACTTTGCTTCTGGAAGCAGACACAGGTAGCAGGACTGAAGCTGATTTCTGATTTCTTGGTCAGTCCTTCTGACCTTTGTTGCTGCAGCTCTAAAACACATTCCCTTCCTTCAAGCCTTTCTACTACCTCAACAAGTGCTCTTCCTAAATGACGTTTACAAGTATATTTAACTACAGCATCTTAATATAATTTCCTTATTRTTTTAATAAATCTGCAGTGTTACTCCAGTTTTCTAATTGAAATTTCTTCAGAAATTTGCTTGAAGTTCTTTTCATGAAAGATTTTCACTCTGGAAATTTTGAGTAATTCTTTCTAAAGTGCTTTTCAGTAATGGAGCAATGAATAATGAGAATTTATTTCCCATTTGAAAAGTAATTAACAAACAAAGGGAAGATATTGCTTTCCTACTAAATCAATAGATTAATAGAATGCTCTCTTCCTGACAGCTATAAAAGAAACATGAATTAATGCAATGCTAGTTCTCAGAAGATAAWATAAAACTGTTATAGTCACTTGATCTAACCCTACATGTACAACTCTCAAATTCTCTAGAGGACTACAATACTTGCTGTGGCAATGCAAAGGTGCCTTTGTTTTCTACAGAATAGTTTAAGTAATATGTTGGTGTATGAACTGTGTTTGCTGATCAGTGTCAGAGTCRGTCCTGGAATCCCTCATTTTTGCCTCACAACTGTCTCCAAAGACTGAGACTCTCAAACCCTGAAAAGGAGCGAGCCCTGGCCTGGCTGTAGTGGAACGATTGCCAAAGCATACCTGCAGGTTTGTGCTCACCAGACCAGAGACTGGTATGTATCTCCATGGGAACTCAGTGCCAGAACAGTGGACTTGTTGCAGAGACCGGGCCGATGCCTGGCTCTCTGTCCCCATCCTGTGTGTGGGCCGGAATGACCGAACAGCTGCACTTGTTCCCACCATGGACCAGTGGCCAGGTACGGTTTGCAGCTTGTTCCTGGAGCAACGCACCTCAACAGAGGTGGCCCCCACTTTGGCCAAGTGCCTCCTGCTTTGAGGAGACCTATAAAACTGTGAGGACTGAAAACCACCTTGTGCACACCTCACGGAAGGAGACGCGTCTATGGGCTGATCGTAGCCTTGAGGACTCGTCTCTTCATGTTGGTAGCTATAATCCCTTCCCCTCTTTCTCTCTCTTTCRCTCTGTTCTCTATTTTTCTCCCACTATTGCATTTGTTGGCACTAAATAAAAGTGCATTGTTGTGTAAGCAAACTGGTTTTGTCCCCTGCTGTGTCTTTTGTGCTCTGAGATCTCTAAAAGAACCTATCAGGACTTCGCAGGCATTTGTGCACCCTGACATTTTAAATTGGCGTCATGGACAGGATCTTGACAGACAGAGGGGTTGCAGATGGTATATTGTCTATAACAGGGAAAGGACCCTCCTTCCAGCAGCAGCCAGCACGCCACTTCGGTGAGTGCTGTTAGAAAGCAAGGATGGCGAGGAGATTTCCCCCAGACTGTATAATACCTAGGTGGAAAGCACCCCTTGTCTTCAAGATTTCCTAAATGATCTCATTGTGCAAAAGATGGGACTGTTTTTTTTGTTGTATGTGTTTTGAGCTGCTTGGTGTGGTTGAGGAGACAACTCTTTGTAACTAAGGTGTACCCCCAAGTGGTTTTTGGTCCCCTCACCCACTCAGGGAAGCAAAAGGAAACACAGTTTTAAGCAAACTGGTTTTGTCTCCTGCTGTGTCTTTTGTGCTCTGAGATCTCTAAAAGAACCTATMAGGACTTYGCAGGTATTTGTGGACAATCAGTTGACTTARTTGGCCAATTCAGRAAAARCCATCTTATACTGTCTGTGGTTCAATTAATGGGAGCAGAAGTTGAGGCAAAGAAAAAGAGTCAAGCAACATAGCGTTTTGAGAACTTGGGGCTCTTTAGAGTGTTTCCTGTGATTCCAGGTGAAGTGCATGGCAGAGGATGTGCAGAAGAGGAGAGAGGGCATGGGAAGCATGAGGACGAAACCAGTTCAGGATGAAAGAAGAAAACAGAATCAGATATTAGATATTCATTGACCAGACTTTGATGTTAAAGTGCACTGGAAAGAGACTTTGAAAAGRGGAAAAAATTGTGTTTTAGCAGAAAATCTGCTTTCATAGCACTGAGAGGTGTGAAAGAGCAAGGAGGAGTGAGTACAATCTTTAAAGTCAAATTTGGAATCTTGAAGCAAGAAGTACTAAAGATAGCCTAAAAACTATTTGCATGCCATATGAACCAGAAAATAGGACCAGAAAGTGAAGAAAGAAGCATAAAAAACCAATTAATTGTGTCCACAATAAAGAAAAATAGCAAAAAATAAAATGACACCAATAAAATGTTGTTTTGAATTTTTTTGGACTTTTTTTTCTTTTGAAACCCACTGCATAGAATGGGAATAATTCACATGCTCAGGTAATCAAAAATGTTCCTTAGCAGAGTAGCTAAGAGCTTGATATAAATTAACTATCAAAACTTGACAAAGGGACAAAGACCATGCAGACAGGGCAAAAAAATGCTGTAATCAGTATGCAGCTGCTATAAAGGCTGGCATATAGTTASGATGAAAAAGGAGGAAGAATTAGATTCCCTTTTAATGTGAGTGTAAAGAGGAAAAGCAAAGCAAGAGCTCTGCAGTTTGGATTTTTGTTTTTTGGAAGGCTAAATGGTTCAAAACCTTCTTAAATTCCGTTGTAGGAACACCCTCAATAAGAGTAGATATATTTCATTAAATAAACAGCAGATATAATTCTCCACTCTGACTTTCAGCTGGTCTCATTCCATACTTAAATACAAGTTAAAGCTGGAGAAGTGGCAAAACCACCCCCATAACCCCCCAAAACAACCAACCAAAGAAACCAACCAAAAAAATCCCCAAACAAAAAAATCCCCAAACTTATTCTGAAGTAGAAAACTGTAAGCACTGCAATGCAGTCAAATTGAAACCTTTGCACTTGCCAGTGTACCTCTCTGTCTGTGCACAGCCCTTGCCCTCAGCTTTAACCATCCTGTGCTCATTTCAGAGCAAAACATCAAAGGCCACAGGATTTCTCCCTGAACAGCCTGAAGCAGCTCCTTGCTYGCTTCTCAGTGCCTCTAACCCCACTCAGAGGCATGAAACCTTTTCTCCTTGTGCCATGAGGAACTTACAGAACTAGTCAAAGGTTCTGCCCCAGGTCCCTGATGTATGAATCCCTTTGAGCCTAAGCCTGAAATAACTTCATGTTTYTCATTACCTTGTTTGGGGGTCAGGTCTGAATTCCACAGTAGAAAATGATGATAAAATGGGATGTGGAATAATGTGGGTGAAGGCCAAGAAACCAAGACTGCTTGGTTGACTCCCCCAACCAAAAGCAGCAAAAATTATGAAGTTTCCCATAAAAAAAGAGTGTCATATAGGAAAACTAAAAAAACAACAAAAAAAGGGCAAACAATGTGCAGATTATTTATAGGGACCACATCTATCTGAGATTTAGTTGTTCTACTACAGAAGTTCAACTACTGTAACAATTCCACACTAGTTTCCTAATAAACCCAAGCTTTAACCATAATCACATAATCAGTTACTTCAACTTACACCCAAAGATGAGGAGCCTTTCTAAAAGGACATACTGTAGGGCAGGCAAAATTTCAGTCAAAATACTCCATTTTAGACAGCCCAAATTACAATGAAGTAATGAAATATGTACAAGCACTGTGCCCATCCTGTCCTGTCTGAGGGAACTATGGAGAGATTTCTCTCCAAAATGCCCGTGAAAGAGATTGATCAGCGTGCACTTGGGAGGAAAATTTGCAAAATGATTCACCAGGAAGCTGCAATCAAAGCAGCCAGGGCTGTGATGYTCTTGGTGCTGCTCTCAGCATCACTTACTCTGCATCCACACGAGTTCCCTGATGTTCACT
>CADDXX010000585.1:260879-276717 GCA_902810485.1 Alauda arvensis
AGAAGATAGCAGAAGGAAATAATTTGACAGAAACCTGAAAACAAACTTCACGTAAAACAGTGACTGCAGAAGTTGCAACTTATCTGCTTTCTGTGTGCTCTTTCCATTACCATGTGATTTGTTTAAATCTGCTCAGGATGCTTCCAGGTCTCCCCTGGAATTAAGAAYTCCCTGGTCAGGAAAACACATAAAGGATGACCAGCTTACAACAGAATAAATCAGGATATTGGTAAGGAGATGGCCAACAGAGGTGGGAGGATAAAACAGTGTGCATGTGTGTGTATATATGGAGAAAAAGATACTTAAAATCCATTTTGGCAACTTGGCATGTTGCAATAGCAACCCCAAAAATTAGAGAAAATGGAATTTTAAATATCAACACATTGCCAGAAATTCCCACTGATTAGAAGACATGATCAGCTGGATGCTAAGCAATAATAAAGTGTGGAACAGGTTTTGTTTTATACTTCTGGCAATATGTTCTCCTGTTTCCATTTTAATGAAGATCTTCATATGTTTGTGCTTAAATTGACTCACTAATTTTTTTCCCTCCTACCTAAAATTCTACTGGRTTTGCAACTGTAAGCAGAAAATTTAATTTTGTTTAGTCTCAGCTCTCAGAATACCAATAATTAGCCACAACCAGGAATGGTACAATTGAGATCACTACTTCTTTGTGTATTTTTATTTGTCCCTTTTATCAGGCTATTACTCTCCAAAGTTCTAAGACAGTGTGRCAATAATGAAAAGTTAGTTCATTCATAGTCCATGGGAATAAGTATTCAGCCAAATCCCACTATCAATAAGATGAGGGAACCCTCCCACTTCCACAATCATGTGTGTCATGCTACCCACAGGATCCTCTGCTCGCTTCTTCAAAGCAGCCATCTACCAAGGAGGGCTGAAAAGCCATTTCTCAGTGCAAGTAAACAGCTTCCAGCACTGCAGAGTAGGATATAGAAGCTGCCACTTGTAGAATTTGATTCTGAATTTAGGAAAGATCATTCTTTTTTGAGTGTTTCAAGAGTGTCTGTATTAGGATGACTAGTTTTTTTACTATATCATTTAATAAGGATGAGATCAGCCTTGAAATTTCTGTCAGAAAAATGTATTTTTGTTTTGTCATACAGCAAATACAAGCTCTGTTGCTGCTGTCTCCTGCATTTTGCATAATGTGAGCCACAGCACAATATGGTTGGACCAATACAGTTCCAGCACCATGGCAAAATGCGTGTGGATGTGAGGTAAACGTTCATAAATGCTGTTCTTCAGGCAGCCTCTGCTTGTGGAGCTGTTGGCTCTGGGGATGGCACTTGTGAGGAACGTGGTTTTGTGCAGCTATTTCAAACATTGCACCATTTTGTGATCTGAGATAGGTAATCAAATTAATCTGCTATCTCTTATCCAGTTTGGTGCAGGAGAGACAATGGTTGGATTTGCTTTGATCCACGGATCTCAAATGATACACAGATACTAATGAAGCCATGGCACACTCAGATAAAGTAGGTTTAAACTTCAATACTGTTGGAAATGGGACATGTACAACTCAAACACATTATGCTCAGCATTTTCCTGCTTAATTAAAAGGGAACAAAGGAAAAGCATGGTGACTATTATTGCTGTGCAGTATTAGCATGTCAGCTTAAGGAAAAGGATTGGTTTCAATGTGTGTGCTTCATTGCTTAGGAGCAAAATCCTGATCAACTTAAGGYTGTGCTTGGTTTTAAGTATGTCTTACTAATTCAGATACTTCATTCCTGTAGTGAACAGGAATTAATGTTGCTTTACTAAAGTGTTTTGTCCTTCTGCCAAATAATGTTCATCTAGTTAGTATGGAGGTAAAAAAAAAAATCAACCCCACAATTCAATTAATTTTCTTTAGGTGTATCAATTTCATTTACAGTRTCATTTTTCTCAGTGATGATGCAGCAGAAATAAAGCCTTGGCTGGCTGGTTTGTAGCATATCTCACTGCCCTGTTCCATCTCTCCCTGTTTTTGTCCTGATCTACAGTTTTTGGGGTTATCCCACAGCATCAATCAGTGCGTCCTTCAGCACTGGGGGAACTGGAGGAAAATGCAAAACCGCCCTGAAAAGAATGACTGGTGTTAAATTTCTTTCTGCAGTGACTGAGATAAAATTTGGCATGTGAGGCATCTTAGCTGGGAATGACTGTTCTAACTTCATTAAGCTATGAATACTGGATTCAGAGGGGAAATGATGCCTCTTTAAGGGAACTTATAATCACTAACACAGGTTGTTCCCTGAAGGAAAATTTGTGTGACAAATAGCTTGCAAGATAAGTGAGGTATTTCTGTGGTAATTCTGTGTTGTCCTCWGCCATCCAAAGGCAAGTAAGTGCAGGTAACGAGAAGGGAGATGAAACACAAGTCTGACATTTCAGCATGTTATTGCCTACGTGCAGGATATGCAAAGTATCCTTRAAATACAGAAAGTCCCTGCTTGGAAATACGGCCTGAATGCTGCTCTTGAGCTATGYCTTACATTTTAAGATTGCTTCCCTCTCTTGCTGTGGTATTGCCATTTCCAGTTAAAGGCACTTTATGCTAAGACATCAATTTTTCAGTTTCTCTTCCCTGCCAATCACTTTTCTCTCACAGCAGTTAACATCTGTTTTCTGTCTGCATTGCTTTTTCAAAAAACTAATTGTGGGTTTGGACAGTATTCCCAATGCAGATATCCTTTCCCATCTGAAACATAGTGGAAATTCAAGTCTGGCTCAGAGACTCAGATTTCTCTATTATGATAAGAAAAGTAGAAAGTCCAGACATAAACATGCCTAAACTTCATGTGCATTTTGTTTTCCCAGTGTTGTTCTGGTCTTACATGAATTTTAACTCTGCTGATTCCAATAGAACTATTTCTGGCTTAGACTATCTTAAGGGAAAGGAGGCATTAATGCAAAAGAAAAAAAATARGAAAGAAAGAATTGAGATACTTTGATACCTATGTGGTCAAACCTTAAAATTTTTTCTTSATACTTAGTAATCCAATATTTTATTAAAATTATGTACTGCTTTGGATTAAGTAAAAGCTAAATGTAGTATTCCAAAATTGGCATATATACACAGAATTATACACAGTTTTTTTTCTCTGCATTCAAGAGAAACAAAATATGTGTAGTTTCTTTAACTTTGTTTTATTTTCTCCAGCAATAATATTCTTTTAAATTGGCAGTTCCAGTATGTTACTTAGAAATTGAAAGTTTTTTAAAAGAAAACTTTTAACACTTCTTTAGTGTCTTTTTCTCTTTTTTCTCACCAGCACATGCACAGATATATAGAATATCTCAAATGTGCMAGGAGTCAGGGAAATTATGAAAATGAAATTAATATGATATCCATGATGACTGTAYAGTATATGTGATGAATGAACTTATTAAAATAAATAATATTAAAAATATAAATAATGAATAACCTTAATCTACCAAAAGAATGTCMAAATTCATAAAAGAATAAAATTCGAGGGCAAATTAAAATCTTTCTACCTCTTCCTTGAAYGAAGTTTTGTCATTTAAGTGTCATAATTTCTCATCTTTTGGATGTTGCCAGAGTCAGGTAGATGCACAAACACCACTTTTAGTTCTAGACCAGAAATATATCCTAACATCTCACCTGCATATTTCTCTTTTGATTACTAAGTTACACACATGTTCTTTCTGCATGTAACCCACATTGCATTTTGTTTAGGACATTTAGGCTACTTCCTTCATGCTTAAACAAGTACCTGTGTGATTTTTTTTTTTTGTCATCTATGAAAGAAGAAAAATGGTTAAGCAACTGGTGTGGTGTCCTCTAACACTAAGAAGTAGGATTGTGTCTTCATAATTTGTAGAAATAAAGCTATATATTATTCAGTTTAGAATAAACTGACCCAAACCCCAGGGTTTCTTTGCTCAGGAGATTGGATCAGAAGATTATGTAAGTGATATAGCTAAGGCAAAGGGCTGGCATAACCAGAATTTTGAGATCRAAACTTGCATTGCTAAATAATGGGTATCCTGGGACCAAACAACTCTGACTGGCTTGAGTCCACACTGCTCAGGAGTAGCTCCCTCCAGATGAGATTTTTTTTTTGTGTGGAGTTAGTTGGAGTACAGCAGAGAGCCTGGGAGAAAGCTAACAGTTYTGCAGTGAGAGGAGTAAAGGTCCAGGCTTTCTTCCTGGCTTTCTGCATAGCGGTAGCCTTCTACAGTGKTTCCTTCCAATCCCAGTGCAAATCCCAGTGAGCCCAGAAAAAAAAACAAAAAATAAACTGGCCTCTGTACCTCTCAAGTTGCACTTGGTAATGCCAGAGATTCCCAAATGGTCTGRTTGCAGCACTGCCAGACAAGGAACTGGAAAGAACTTGGTAACAGAGAATGTGTGATTTATACACAGTCTAACCCAATATTAACAAAAATGAGATCTTGGCAGTTTGAAAACTGAGGGGGGAAAAAGGAAAAGGTGAAAAGAGTAGGATATGTGTCCATCAGAAACGCAAGAGGTGAACAATCAAGGTAGATGTTGTAGTATGTGACAGCTGTGACAAAGATTTTTCAGAACAGCTCATGATCTGTAGAAGCTGGAAAGATACCTGTCTAAAAATGTTACAGAGGCATGAGAGGAAATCAGAGAAGGAAAAAAGAGAAAGGAAGCCCATTACAGCAGAAACATATTCTATTTCCATGTTGCACATGTGACTGGGAGAGGGCTTCAGGCTCTTGTTTCACAGCACTCTCTCCACCACTAAACTCACTGCTGACAGCTGTTTTTTTTGTCCCATATGACCCTGAACAGGTAGGATGATTTGGACTGTGCTTATACTAAAATGAGATTTCCCTTCCCAAAGCTTCTGTTTAGGCTTTAACTCAGGTTGTTTGACGTTCAAATGTTTTTGGAGTGCTTTTGCCTCTGTAGTTTAGTCTTCCTTTCTCAGGACAGTTCTCTTAAGAAAGAGTGGTTTGTGCACACTGCAAAGCTGTGAAATGAAAGGTTGGTGTTGGGCACAGACACATGAGTACAGAGCAAATCCATTAAACTTCATTCTTCATAAACCTGTGTCTTAGACCTAACCCACCACCTTGGTAGTTGAAATAACAGAAGACAATTAGGAAAGCCTTGACATGGAAAAAGGTGCTTTTCTTTTTTTTTTTTTTTTAATAAAATACAGCATTATGTGTGCATTTTCTGGATTACAACATGATTAGGAGATCCTTTCACTGCAAATTATCCAGCAGCTTGGATAAAATATTTGACTTTTCAAGAGATGAGCCAGTCAGRTCATTAAGTGTAGACCCAACTACCGACTGCAGGTACCTAAATTTGKATGCCTCAATATGCCTACAAGGGAGATGGATTCCTAATTTCTCATTACACTCAGTGGTAACCAACACAATGAAAGGAGCCTAGAGAATTGCTCAACTCACTCTAACACAGATGCATTCAGCTAGGCTCCACTGATTGCATTAACTAGCTCCCAATTAGCTAGAAAACTGAGTTAGGTGTCTTGTTCAACACCTGCTCCCAGTCTACAATCCAGAGCTAAATCCCAGGCCAACAGYRTGATGCTGCAATTAAAGTGACAYAAGTGTTCTGATGTCTAATCARTGAGATCTTCCTGTTCTTGCAAAAKAATAGAAGAGATTTCAAATTATTAACAAGGTTTATCATTGCTATAATAACTGCAATAAGACCRGTCTGCATTTAAACTAGTAGAAGTAACAAGTGCTTAATTAAGGCTTAAGCAAATCTGATCATCATCTGTACAATTGACATATTGAGAGGATAATTGAGGATTATGGTCCACAATGCCAGACAGAAATTACTGGGRAACTTTAAAGGAAAAACTTCCCTAATATAGTCCTTGCTGTGGGGGTAAAACAACACTCACAACACCCTGCTTGCAAAGCCATCAATAATGGATGGAGGATGGGGGTCAAGCTGCTTTTGGTGTTGCAAAATGCTGAAGCCAACCTGACTAATCAACCCCAAAGTTAAACATCCTGTGCAAGGACAGTGTTTCCTGACAGAAACGGGTGCTGGTGAGGATGTTGCAGACAAAGTACCTCATAAAGGAACCAACRAGTGACAGAACTGATAACCTATCTATAGCTGCTGAGCTGACACAGCTGGCCTGCAATGAATGACCCACAGTCACTTTATACTACAAAAGCCTCACTCCCCTTTTAATTGTTAATATCTTCTAACCAACWGCTTCYTGGAGCRTGTGTGGAGATTCCTCCCTTGAGTAGGGATGCCCCTCAAGGTTCCTCCTTGAGGCTGAGTGAAAGATATTTGCTCCAAGTTCCTGGTATGGGGGAGTAACATCAATTTCTCTTTAATAATTGATTTGATAGATATAATATAATATAATATAATATAATATAATATAATATAATATAATATAATATAATATAATATAATATAATATAATATAATATAATATACCATATATTAAATATTTATGATTTAGATATTTTAGTCTAATAATTATCATTATCAATTTATACAAATACATTTTTTAATTTATGTAAATATATTTGGGTTGCCATTCTTGATCAAAGTTCTACAAAGTTCCAGTTGCTCCTATTCTTTATACATAAACCAGTGGCAAAGTCTGGGGCTAAGATTGGATCCAGCAATCCCAGGCTTCCTTCTGAGATGGAGGTCAGAAAGCAAGGAAGTTTTGAACCTCATGACTCAATGGAAGGCTTAGCTTTGTCTGAAGGTGTCTTCCCATGACATAAAYAGSCTATTTAAASTAAAAATAGCCTATATATRTATGTATACATATACACAGTRTTGYAYATATTTTATAGTGAGATACAGAAAAGAAAAAGTAAAAAATAGTTTTGAATATGACTTCTTAAATTAATTATTAGAAGATTTTTAGTTAATTATTAGAGTACTTGCTGCTTCATTTAACTTTACTTGGAGCTCTTCTGTGCTTTCAGAAAAAAAAATCAGCCTTTCCTTTGCCTTCCTCCTAATCTGTACATCAACTGGTATTTTCTTATTATGGTGTTCATGGCAAMAGAAGATTTAGCATTTCTGATCTTTGTTTAAGTAGGTGATATATTTCTAAAGGCTAAGAGTGGAAGCACAAAAATTTCCAGAGCTACAGGTTTTTGGTTTAGAGCAAATATTACTATAGTATTGTGAGAGGATGAACCTGGGATTATGCATTTGCTCATTCAGGACAGATCCAGCTCTTTAGTTTCCAGTTTCTCTTTTTMACTGTCAGTGGCTGAAGTACAAAACAGGAAAATATTCCTGACCAGTTTGGAATGGAAAATTAGAAAGAGAAACATACAGCTGTGGAATGAAGGGAATTCTTTATTATACATTTCTGTGATAATTTAGGCTATCAGTGACAGGGAATAAAACAGCACAGTCCTGSAATAAAATAGCTAAACCAAAGAATGTAAGTTATAAATTGTCCTTTGACTAATTATAGTTAGGAAGTTTTTTTAATGTTATTTTAAAATCTTGGTCAAAACCACTAAAAAAACCCTGGATTTTTCACTTTTAAATTGCAGTTAATGTGTTCCTATAAAAACTGATTATTTTCTAGGACTTAAGATAAATAATGCAAATAAGACTAAACAAAGAATGCAAAAGGGATCACACAGACAATTATCAGCATTTTTAGTGCAAATTCTGTTTTGTTTTGCTTAGCTTGTGGAGATAATTACATATCTATGGGGAAGGGAAGGGAAGGGAAGGGAAGGGAAGGGAAGGGAAGGGAAGGGAAGGGAAGGGAAGGGAAGGGAAGGTATATCTACCTCCTCCACACTGGTGGCAGGATTTAACAGGTAAATTCCAACTGCACTCATTCTGATCATGGCAGACCAAAAGGGGGCATCTGGAGGTCACTCACTTGGAAGATGGATGCAAGTTCATAATGCAGATGCCATGCAGAGCGTGGTCACCATGAAGCATTGCTATTTTTCAGATCRATATACCAAGTATTCAAATTTAAAAGGAAACAAGGTACCAGAACTGAATTTGGTGTAAATGAAGAGGTGATGTGGAGAGGCACAAGAGGAATATAATAACTATGACTATGAATTCAGAATGATTTCATGGGGACAGCGTAGGAACATGAGAGTATGATATCATAGTAATTTCTGGTTCAAGACTGTTTAAAAAGCAAGGATAAGTAAGGTRATGCCTCCCAGTTTAGATTATGCACCCACACAGAATCAAAGGATGGTTTAGATTGGAAGAGATCTTAAAGATCATCTGKTTCCAACYCCCTTCCATGGAAAGGGACACCTTCCATCAGACCAGGCAGCTCCAAGCCCCTTCCAGCCTGGCCATGAACACTTCCAGGGAAGGGTAAACTACATYTTCTCTCAGCAACCCRTGCCAGTGCCTCACCACCCTCAGTGAAGAATTTCTCCCTAATAYCCAGTCCAAACCTACTCYCAGKTTAAAGCCATTCCTCCCTGTCCTATTGCCACATGCCCTGGTGAAGAGCAAAAAAGTGATCGTCATTAAGGATATAAGAAACTCCCACAAGGAAATGGTTTTTCCTTTAAAACAAAGGTATTGAATTCTATTTATGAGTCTAGGCCAAGCTTTGACAATAGAAAATGAAAGTGGGGAAAAGAAACTGTCACAGGCTGCATAATTAGCCACTGAAGTGGGTGTAGGTAGTAAGGTTCAAGATTCACTTAGCTGCTTCATTGGCTGCAGAGATGCCAGTCACAGTCCTGGCCCTCCTGGGCAGATGGTAGTGCTGAGGTGCTTGTGGTGGGACACAGAGGTCATCTTATAGTCATAAAATATTCATGTTTCCATTAGATACACATATGTATTCTATCATATTAAATATTTTATAAAATATAGAACAATATTAAATATAGTAGCCMCTGTACTAAGAAAGATGAATGACCAGGCTATGTTTTTATAAGCGCCTTTACTTCACAGAGGAGATGATGGCTGCCAGTCACCAAATGCACTGAAGAGCAAGGAACACCACAGCAGCAAGAGGTGAGATCAGTTCCCATCTGAGCACTGTCCAGCTCAAGCCAGACTGATGCACATCCCCTATTACAAACAAGCAAATCAAACCAGCTGCTCACCTCATTTTATRTAKTACACTTCTACAGACTGAAAGACAACTGAGAAATCAAAGGGAGGAAAAAATCCAGAATCCTGAATGTTGTTATTTCTGTGTCACTTTGCACAGTGCTGTCTCATTTTAAAATTTGCAACAATTCCTGTTATTGCTGTATTGCATGCAGCTACTCCTTTCTGCTCTATTAGAGCATATTTCTCTGTTATACAGCTGTCTAAAATCTGCTTCTGCTTTGAAGACAGATGCAAACAGCTGTTTAATGAATCTGTCATTTCCTAATCTTCTCTCTTTCTGCAGGCTGATTATTTTTAAGTGCTGCACTGTCTTTTAGAGACAATTCTTGTAGGAAGAATAAGTCACATTTTCTTCTGATTTCTAATATTTATGTCAACTTGGGGAAAATATCCTCTCAACATTAAATCTTTAGAACTAAAAAAAAAACAAAGTGRGGGAATAAGTTGATGTATTAGACATTAAATCTGATGTGATGTTTTACAAGTTTGATCTCACAAGGAGCATGTTGTCAAAGGAAATTCTACAGCTTGTTCACATGCTTGTGAACTGAATGCCATTTCATTGCTTGATGGAAGTAATTTAGAATAATATGTTAAAATGCCATATATCATTGGCAAGCACTTTTCTCTGAGACCTACTGCATACAGTCTAGACTGATTTTTAAAAAYACTGTCAGTTACTGCTATAGTCTAGTATTCCTCAAGTTGACATATTTTGAATGGCAGATTGAGGATAAGAGTGAAATACACTTAAATGTGAAGATAAARGAAAAGCAGGAAAAAAAATTGTAATGAGATTCAGGAAGTACCTAAAAATTTTTTAGGTCTCAAATTGCAATCAACATGAGAACCATAAGGAGCCTCGTAAGGCAGGGCAAGGAAAGGTATATGTAAAAATCCTGTTTGAATTATCTATGTGCTCATCATTTTTTTCCAAAAAAAAAAAAAAAAACCCAAAAAGATTTTTTGAAAACTGAACAGTTTTAAGAATGTGAGTTATATGCAAGAAAGTGATACAGTTTGATTTTCAGTTTAGGATTAGTGTTGAGGTCTTTTTCTCCTGAGAAAATGTGACCCCAAGATTTGAAATTGCATTGTACTGTAACTTGGACTCATAGTCAGGTCCCATTGTAAGAATTATATTTAAATTACAAACTTTGAAGCAGAAACGAGCCAGGGAAAAAAATGTATATGAAAATTGGATCACAGAATCATAGAATGGTTTRGGTTTGATGGTGTTGAGGAAACTCCCCTRTCTGACCATCCAGGAGCCACTCTGACAGTCACACTTGTACCACCTGAGCTGGAACCAAGGCCCCTTTGAGGCTACACACTCCACACTCAGACTCAGAGCAGGTTTCCTTACTGTCTTAACCCCAGATTTCCCATAGTAGAGTTCCAGATCTCCACATCCTTACAACAATTTAATCTTGGTGGAAKAACTAAATAAAATAACAGCTCAAGCTGGTGCCCCTGAGTAGGCACCCTGAACAAAGGAAACCCTGGGATTGTATCCTCTCAGTCTAACCTGAGGACAGCGTRGAGTCYTCAGCTCSKGCTGTGTCTATGAGTGTGCAGTCACRTGGATGGACCAGAGGTGCCCTTTGTTACGTGAAGGATTGGCTGATCACTCTCTTGGGCTTGGGCTCCTGCACCCCAGAGCTCAAACTGCAGCTTGAACTGCAGCTGCTCACTGAAGAACCTGCACTGAACTCATYTCCCCACAAAAGAAATCTTTAAAGGTCATGTAGTCCAGCCTCCCGACCATAGGCAGGGACATCTTCAACTGSAACAASTTGTTCAGAGCCCTGTCTAACATGACCTTGAACATTTCCATKGATGGGACATGCACCACCACTCTGGGATCCTTTCTGACTAAATAATCAGTCAGTGGTTTCCCGATTAGATCCAGCCTGGTTATTTTTTGGGTAACTGCTATCATATGTCTTCAGGTGCAGTCAGCTCATGAGATGAATCAATGATGATTCCTCAAAGTGATGCCTCTATAACCCTTTGGGGTTATAGATGCACTACTTGCCACCAGTGTACCCTGGGTCACTCAGATATTCCAGAGTACTCATAAATCAATTTTTTTAAAAAATTCTTTTTCCCACTTTTGCTATAGCTCAGCTCATCAAGACATGGGCAAGTCCTGGTAAAACATGTGCTCCTATGTGTTTTCTATCATGATGACAGTCAGASTGCAGCAGAAGAGCTTTTCCTCTATAGCTTCTTCTCCCCTGCTGCCAAATCCTTTTCTTCCCATGGATAGTGTTCTCTTTCCTAGTTCACATGGGCTTTGCTGACTCAAATACTAGTTCTGGCTGGAGTACCAAGATTTGTGATTTTTCTGCTGCTTGTATTTCAAATGAATATTTCAGTCCTGCACTATAATATTTTCTTGCAATCCCAGTGGAGATATTGAAATTACTCACAGGGGAGGTSTTACAAAGGGATCTCACCTTCCTTTTCTCTTTTCTATGCAAATTTGAGGCTGATCTAATTTTCAGATTATCTTTCACCACCAGATTATCTTTTCAACAGAAATTTGGAACTACAAAACTAATGTCTTAAATAGTGAAAAAAAAAATTGTAGACTGACACACTGGGGTTCRTTTTTTGGAAACACACAAGGTAACTAAAAATAATAATATTTTTGTTTTTTTGTGGCTGAAATCCTGTTTTGATAAGACTGGGAGGGATGCTGTGAAATGGTATACAGGTAGTGGCTAGCACAAAGAAAGGTACTGGGCCACCAAATGACCTAGGGCTTGTTTGGATTAAACATGGTTAATTGCTTTTTCTCATCAGAATGGAATTCCTTTATCTCAGTGTGCAGGTCTATGAAGCACATAGCTGAAGATAAAATAATCCACTGTCCCCYTTGCAGTCAGTGGAAATGAGGAGTCACTTTCAGAATTTGATCCATCTCACCTCTTTTGGCTGTCTGTTCTGGATTTCAAGGTGCTTGTCAGCCTCCTTGGACTTCAAAGCCAACCTGAGTGACCAGCTCTGATCCAGCTATCTGTAGGTTGTTCAAATGGCTCCTATTGCAGGTATCCTATTATAAACCAATGTCCTGGTTCATGGTCTTTCTACTAGAAAAAGCATGACTTGCAATTTCCTAGACAAATTTATTTTAACTGACTGATATGGCAGCATCAGAGAATGAAATATAATCACTGTTCAGAAATATATCTCTAATTTTATGAACATTTTTTCAAACATGCTCCCTGTATTTTTTTCCCCCAAGTGTAAAAAATCCAATTGAAATATTAAGTACTACATTATATTCTTTAACTATTCATTCAGGTTATTTTAAAATTGAATCTCTATATTTTCTATGGAAGTAATGAAGGGGTAGGGGGGAAGAGCTATTTATATTGAACTCTCTCAGTATATAATTTTCTCTCAGAACTTTTAAAATACCTGGMTAGTACTTGGAATAATACTTTTACACGGTAAACCATAAAACAAAGAAAATATCAAATGAAATTCCATGCACAGAAATACATTATGATGATCCTATGTCCAGTTAGTAAGACAGGACTTTCCCCCCAGCTCATAATGAAGCACTTCCAGTGACATAATAAACCTCTAAGTATGAAATTGCATCATCATAGCAGACTCCTTAACCTCCTCCTGTTATTAAATGACCCTCAAATTTTACTTGTGGCTCCCAAATTTTACTTAGCAGCCTTTTGCTGAACATGATAAATAAAATTGTTTTTGTTTTCTGACTTTTCAGTATAAAATTTTCTGTGTTTAATTCAGTTTGAGAAGCTTTATGAAAATAAATTATTAATTAATTGAAATTAGACTAATGCAGGCTAGAATTGTTTCACCTTGTAAACTGAAGAAAAAGGAAGATGTTATGGAAAGACAGGATTTGTAATTAAGATCTTTTTTTAAAGACTCACATATGTAGTGATGCTCATGAACCTATAAGGGGTCTGGCCTATATTCTCAGTAGGTTTGTTCTCATTTTTATCATATATTTCTTGGAATGCAGAGAAAATCTGGAAATGAATAAGTGGAAAATCCTTGTCAGCTACCTAGGAAGAAATAAACATTCAGACTCAGATGTTATTTTACCAGTTACAGCCCCACACAGCCCTCAGTAGACTCATTTYAGCTAAAAGCTTATTTCAAACAAGGAAAGAGACTAAAAAATAATTACTTTGTTAAAAGGAAATATTTAAATTATTTTTTATTCTGCTTTCAACCATCAGAAGTAGTCTCTTACTAAAAATATTCCTACTGGGAAATAAATAAGGTTTAGCTATTTGTTTGTAAATATRCTGCAATAAAAGTTAGGAAATTAGATATTCAAGTAATTTGAAGATGATCACAGAATCATAGAATTGATGACAAATCTAAACAGTGGGAATTGTTCAGCAGGGCAGTTTCAGGAATACAACAATGAGTATCCCAAATAAAATGTCAAGAGCTTTCAATGATACAATAAATTTGCTGTTTTAGTAGTAATTTTTCTTTTATATCAGAATTTTGTAACACTTTAGTTACTACCTAAGTACTCAAAATTTGCATTTGAGTGAATTTTTGTTGCTGATTTTCACAGTTGTTGGTTTTATTTTTTTTACAGGGATGGGGACAGTTTGTAATAGGTGCTACAAAAATCTCAGTACAGAATTAAACAGTATGTCTATACTCTGACAGATTAGCACAACAGGATGTTTTTAAAATGGGGTTACTGGGAAAATCTATAAAATTGTGGGTTTAATATTTGCTGTACTTCAGGTAAAATCTGAAAGGGGATAAAAGCGTGACTTTGTGTCTGTTAGATTTAGATCAATTTAAGGGTGATTTTACCCCATTAAGGGTGCCAAAACAGAGATCAGTTGTCTTTTGGTTTATGAGAAATAAGGAAAAGCATGACCTGYCAGGCAGCTAAAACTAAGCTGCAARCTCTGGGGGAAGAGTTCTTGGCATSATCTCAGGCTGTGAGTTGTGTCTCTCCCATTCACAGTCCTTGCTGAAGGTAACTCTTGGATACTGACAGTCCCAACATCTGTAAAATTTTAGACACTATACAGCTTTAAAAAGGGGAACATCAGTAAATCAAACCTCTCAGCTACTAACTCTGGCTGGGAAGGTGGTTTCACCATTCTTTATTTACTTTTTTCTTTTTTTTATAATATTTACTCAAACAAATCTTGGTAAGGTCTTGAGTGAACAATGCTACAACTCTYAGCGTTTTAGAGAAGAAATTATTTGTCTTATTACTTCTAGTCACCTTGAATCCAGGRCTACACTGTGTGGAAGCACAGGGCAAATTTTGACAGAGTTTCACAGGTGGGCACCTTAATCCCATGTGTTGTCAGTACCACGGGCTTAGCAAATAAGCCCTGAGGCTTCTTCTGCATTTGTTCCATGATGAGCTGATACATCCTAATGGCTTGTCTCATCATCTCCCATCTGGTATGTATTTTCTTGGCTAGCTGAGACAGCATGTGGTTTACTTTTGCACATGTTCCTTGTTCTTTTTATATCAATAATGACAGAGTGTCATAATAATTGAAAAAAAAAAATAAAAGCAATTTGCCCAAAAGTGAGAGCACTGATCTCTTTACTGWATTGGCTTAATTTGCCTAAGATTTTCAGTGGTTTGGTCATGATGACAGTGGTGAGGATTTTCCAGATGCAAAGGATTATGAAGTCTTGGACAGCATTGACATTTCCTGTAGTTTTTACTAGGAAATTTACAGAGCTGGCATCGTGAAACGGCCCAGGTCTCACTATCACGTGAAAATCTAATCTTCCATTTCAAAATCTAGTTTCAGCTGTGGAGTAARCATGCAGAACCTTTTAGGGAATGATRTGACTTAWWWTAAGATGGCTCCACAAYTTTTCTYTTTCCCTTTTATTTTTTTACAATAGAAATCAAAAAAMCTGCCTGTAAAAATTAGTTAATTCCACATCCCAGGTTTTGCATTACTCAGTGTTACAGTCAACTGGGCAGTGATTTAGTTTGTGATATCTCTTRAAAAACCAAAACAAAACACAAAGCAACTGATAAGCAAATGACCCCAAAACAATAACCCAATAAAGTCTGTTTTCTTTAAAAATATTGGAGGTTTCACTCAAAAGAATGTAATTATTTTTTTTCAGACTTTCTGAAAGTCAAGAGCTCACATCACCATGAGTCAACAGGGAAAAGCAAAAGTACAAAAGAACAATTTTGTTAAAAATATGAATGATAAACTGAAAAAAATTAAATATTTATGTTCATCTTGCTAAATGAAATTCCTTTAGATTTTTATTAGCTTGTACCTCTCAYTCCAGAGAGGGAGAGAAGGAATCCTAAAGCAATATAGCTCGTTTTGGGTCTATTAACCCTTAAAGCATGATAGCTCCTATTTTCATTAAGTTTTGAAGTCAGAATTGCATCTAGTGAACATTTTCTCTCCTCAGTCTTGGAAATACAAATAAAATATAACAAATTGCTTGGTTAAACTCTCAAATGCCAAACAAGGATGGCAGACACTACAAAGCATCATTTACAATACTAATGAGGCATCAATGACTAATAGCTCAAGGAAGCTTATTTAAGAATCAGTTCACAGCTGGTAATGAATGATTATAACAAAAAGAATTACCAACACTGAAATCAAAACTTGGTAGAAATCTTCTTACATTCATGTTTTACAAACTGCTAAACAACTATTCTGTTTTTAATTGTTGTTGTGTGGATTTGTTTTGTTTTGTTTTGTTTTG